>CM054940.1:17536748-17583498 GCA_029168755.2 Tillandsia fasciculata
TTAGGCGGCACTAATTGCTAATGCCACAATTATTTTACGGCACTTTTGACCTTTAGGCGGCAATTATATAATGCCGCTAAATCACAATTTTTTTGTAGTGATATTTCGTAACGCATGAAGGAGTGACATGAGGTAGCTATGGAGGGACTTAACAATGGTGGATTCATTGAGTCATGCCAAGCAATGTTGATACGATGTTGAACTGATATCAATTTGAAATTCTTCAAGATCCTCATAATGATCAAGGAAAAGGAAGTCTTTCGGTAGGATGGCGGGCTCAACATATCTCGTCATCATGTCCAAATAATGTATGGGATATTCATGTTCAATCCACTGCTTCAGATGGATGTCCGTGAGGTACAAAAACACATTCGATCCCCCATCTACAACCATGGTTTGCATGTTTGGGAAGAATGTTATAACATGTGATGAATTGAGAAACCGGTATTCAAGACGAAGTTTGTTTGGACTTACAGATTTCTCCGTTGAATCAGAGCCTTCCAAAACATATTCCTTTATAACAGTTTGCCACAATGTGTTTGTCAAGCTCCTTGTCAAGTAATTAATCCCTGATCTGCTCGCTTGCATCCCTAAGACTTCCCCAATTAACTGGGGAGTTATTTTGAGTAGTCCCTTGGAGTTTGTGTAAAAATGCATAGAACCATGTTCATCATCCTGAAGATGTCGTCGCGTTTGTGTAAAAAGTCCTCACTCGATGCAAACAATATCCAAGCATTCCGGGAATCTGCAAACTTGAAGAAGATCGGCTTGTTCAATTAAAGTCCCAAATTCGTGAGTGATCTCGAAGAGCACCAACATTGACATGTCTTTCCCGATGCATTCTCGATGTTCAAATGCCCTAAGATGGTCAGTATTAACGAACACTTCTTCCAAGCGAGGTGGAGAATCAGGAGCTATTGGTTCGTTAATTTCAACACCTCGCGCTCGTCCAAGGCGTCGAGCAAGTCTTTTTCTTTTCACCGAGATGGATGGTGAAGTCATTGGTGCTTTTCCTTTATCCATAGTAGTTTTTACTTTTGATAAGTCGGGTGTCTTCCGCGTCGACTTAGCAGGCGTCGCTTCCTCATTCATCAATTCGTCCCAATTTACTTCATCGTTTTCTGATTCAGTCTCTGAATCTTCAAGAAGAACACATTCTCCTTTTCGAAAAGGTTTCTTCGCTCTCTTCAGTTTATTAGTCGCTCTCGTGTGTACCATTGCAACCAGAAGGAAGATTATCCAAGCAAACTCCATTGCTGCTGGTAGTTGTGAGAGAAGAGTCCTGTGAGCAACAACTCAAGAACACGAAAAAATTATTAGTTTTCAAAAATTTGAAAAAATTGTACCCAAACAATCATTATCGTGTAGAGAGATTAGGAATCAAATTAGTTTTGCAAAAAGAATTTTAAAAATAGATCAATTCCATGATTTTCAAAAATTCTCAAAATATGCCCTAAAACCGAAATCTTTGAAATTAAAGCCCAAAAATTCGTTTATCAAGAGAAAACCTAGCATATAATCAAAACTAATCTACCCAGAGTTCTTATTTCAAAAGAAATTTGATCAAAAACCAATCACAAACAAAAAAGATACAAATTTTCTCCCACGTTTTGAGCAAAAACATGAAAACCTGTGAAAAACTGAGATTTTGATCAAAAGAACTCACTTTGATTCGAAGAAGATGAGTTGGGAAGACTCCAAAATCTTTGATTTCTAGAAGAGAAGGTCTGGAGGCTTAGAAACAAAAGATTGAAGTAAAGAAAATTCAAAACCCTTTTGTTCTATATAAAACCCTAGCCGCGGTCCGGACTGCCTGAAGAATCCAGTCCGGATCGGCTGCCCGCAGGAAATACCTGCGTTCGGGGTCCGGATCGGCTTGCCCAGTCCGGACCGGCTCCAAACTTTTTCTTCAGAAAAATTCAGAAAAATTCCAGAAAATCCAGAAAAAGATTGTAAGCACTTTTGTGTATCAACTTTAAATAAAAATCATCGTTTCATACAACAAGAAATAGATTATGCCAAATCTATCAAAAATATCCAAATAATGAAACGAAAATTTATAAAAATTAAATCCTTTAAAGTTGAACAATTTCAATCACATCTAACATGATCTTATGCGTAATGCCTTTATCAAATCATCAATTTGGTAAAGAAAATGAAATACCAAGATCAATAGATGTTTGAAATCCCAAATATATTAGATAATGTATCTAGTCAATCTGTTGAAGAGAGTGGCTCTTTGAGCATCTTTCATTAAAATTCCCACCTTATACCAACCTTGAAATTTGACAGAGTCAAGTATTTCAACATGCATTTTATTTAATCATATTTGAAAAACCATGCTTGGTATACATGTGGTAGCTGCACACAGTACTCGGACGACCGAGGTGGTAGCTCTTTCCTCCATGTGGTGGTAGTTTTCACACTCCTCATTGGGATGTAACTCTTTCCACATCTTTTGAGCATAACACTTTTCTTTGACTCCCCCTCAATTGGCTATCAATTATTTAAAATATAAAGTATTCAACCAAAAATTGATCTCGAATTCATACTCGACTAAATAGTCAAATAAGATAAAAACTATACCAAGAGATCATTGAGAGAGAAATTGACTTTGATCACTTAAAAGATGACTTAATTGACATAAATGATCATTGCATCAACTGAATTATTATGATATCAAAAGCATAATAAATTTCTAAATATATAAAAGGATGCAGTTAAAGTCAATATAACTAATGCTCAATTAATGTTCTATGTACAAGCATAGATAAAGAACAAAAACACAAAACAAAACCTAACCTAAGGATTGGTTTCAAAAAGAGATTATTTCAAGGAAAGCATTCCAATTGCCTTACGCAAATGAATAAATCGTTTTTGATCCAAAGGTTTTGTTAAAATGTCAGCTAATTGATCCTCAGTTGAAATGTAGGAAAGTTGAAGAATATTTGATTCAACTAGCTCTCTAAGAAAATGATATCTAAGTTCAATGTGTTTTGTTCTTGAGTGCAACACAGGGTTTTTGGAAATGTTTATAGCACTGGTGTTGTCACAAAGAATCGTTACCGAAGTTGCTGAAATTCGGAAGTCGCTCAACACACTTTTCATCCAAATGAGTTGGGTTGAACAACCCGCTGAGATATATTCCGCTTCGGCAGTCGAGAGTGCAATGCAGTTTTGCTTTTTACTATGCCATGCAACAAGGCAATGGCCAAGATAAAAACATGCACCACTCGTACTTTTCCGATCATCCACAGATCCTGCCCAATCGGCATCTGAATATCCTACAATGTCTAGACTTGTTCCCATAGGATACCAAATTCCGAAATTTACGGTTCCTTTGATGTACCGGATGATCTGTTTCACCGCTTTCAGGTGAACCTCCTTTGGTGCTGATTGATATCTCGCGCAGATCCCAACACTAAAGGATATGTCCGGGCGACTAGCCGTGAGGTAAAGTAGACTTCCAATCATGCTGCGATAAAGTTTCTCGTCTACATTCTCACTAAGAGATTCACTTCCTAATCCCTTATTGCTAGTTCCCATTGGAGTCGGAAAATCTTTAGAATTTTCTAAACCGAACTTTTTGACCAACTCCATTGCATACTTGGATTGACACAGATGGATGCCTTCGTCACTTTGTTTCACTTGCAATCCAAGAAAATATGTCAGTTCGCCCATCATGGACATCTCAAATTCGCTTTCCATGGTTTCAGCGAATTTAGAAGCATCATTATCTCTTGTCGCACCAAATACAATGTCATCGACATAGATTTGTGCTACAATGAAGTTATCGTGATAATGCTTCACAAAGAGAGTCCGATCTGCTCCCCCTCGAGTATAGCCCTTCTCCAAAAGGTGCTTTGTCAACCTTTCGTACCACGCTCGCGGTGCTTGTTTTAGACCGTAAAGAGCCTTTTTCAAACGAAAAACATGATTAGGTTGTTTAAGGTCTACGAAACCTTTCGGTTGAGCCACATAAACTTCCTCATTTAAAAACCCATTTAAAAAGGCGCTCTTAACGTCCATTTGAAAAAGTTTTATTTTAAAATGACAAGCTATCGCGAATAGGATACGAATGGACTCGAGTCTAGCTACAGGGGCGAAAGTTTCATCAAAGTCTATACCTTCTATTTGAGAGTAGCCTTGAGCAACTAGACGTGCTTTGTTCCTGATGATGGTACCATCCTCATTTTTCTTATTCTTGAAAATCCATTTAGTACCAATCACATTGTGTTGCTTCGGAGGCTTCGTTAATTTCCAGACTTTGTTTCGTTCAAACTGATGGAGCTCTTCCTGCATTGCTTCAATCCAGTAGTCATCCTGAAGAGCTTCATCGACGTTCTTTGGTTCTATCATGGAAACGTAACAAGCGAATCCACAAACCAACTGTCTCCGAGTCTAACTCCTTGTGGGTCTCCAATAATGTTAGATTCAGGATGATCCTTGGAGATGCGTAACGTTTGAGGTAACGGAGTACTCGGAGGTACATGTGATGATTCCTGCACATCAGATAAATTTGAAGAACCATTAGATGCATCATCATTATCGGAAGAATTATTATGAGAAGATGCATTTGCAGGAGTATCATCATCAAGAGAGATATCAGGGGTAGATTTATCAGATGCAAAGTGAAAAGCTTCATCTACTTTAACATTTATAGATTCTACCATCGTTTTAGATTCCAAGTTAAATACCCGATATGCTCTACTGTTTGTAGAATAACCCATAAAAATCCCTGCGTCACTTCGAGAGTCAAATTTTCCAAGATTTTCGCGGTCACGTAAAATGTAACAACGACTCCCAAAGATACGAAAATATTTTATATCTGGTTTTCTACAAAACCACAGTTCATATGGTGTATTTAAGGTTCCCGGGCGCAAATACACTCGATTAATTACATAGACTGCAGTGTTCACTGCTTCAGCCCAAAAATATAGCGGTAAATTCCGGCTATGAAGCATAACACGTGCCATCTCTTGTACAACCCTGTTTTTGCGCTCGACTACACCATTCTGTTGAGGTGTATAGGGTGCTGAGAATTCATGTTTAATGCCGTTGGAAGTGCAAAAATCAATGAATTTAGAATTTATGAATTCTCCACCTCTATCACTTCTAACACGAACGATCTTTTCATTCTTTTCAGTCATAATACGATGGCAAATCTCGTGAAAAGAATCAAAAGTATCTGCTTTCTCTTTCAAAAATGCTACCCATGAGTATCTAGAGAAATCATCAACCAATAGAAAAATGTACCATTTACCTCCCAAAGATGGTTGACGGGTTGGCCCCATTAAATCCATGTGCAATAGTTCCAAAGGCCGTTTTGTACCAACGTGGTTCAAGTTCTTGTGTTCAGTCCTAGATTGTTTTCCCTTTTGACAACAGCCACACACAATGTTTTCTTTAAGTGAAAGTTTTGGAACCCCCTTGACCACGTCTTTATTTGAAATTCTTGCAAGTTCCTTAAAATTTATGTGACCTAGCCTTTTATGCCAAAGTGTTTCATTATTCAAAGAGGCTAAGTTACAGTTCTCAGAAATTTTATTAGGAATAACATAACAGTTATTTTCAGATCTAACCCCTTTTAAAAAGAAAACATGGTCTTTATCAGTTACAGTGTTGGGTTATGTTAATATGGATCTAAATAGGGGAAAAAACACCTAGAGGGGGGTGAATAGGTGTAGACAATAAACACTCAAAAAATCATTGCGCAAATAAACCCAATGCGGAAAAATAAAATAACACGCAAGATTTTTACGTGGAAAAACTCCAAACCGGAGTAAAAAACCACGGGACCGATAACACGGCGAAATCCACTAGAATTAAAACACGTACAAGGTGATATAGCGTACTCACAGACGACTCAACCTTTTACCATACGGTCCTAGTAGATCTTCCCGCTCGCTCCACAACGCTTCTCGAATCCACGATCCGCGCCCAACGCTGAGTCCACAGCGTCCAACGTCGAGTCCACGACGTCCGACCGAATCCATGGCCTTCACCAAATAGCACGCTTCGAATCCACGAACGTACCTCGCTCCGAATCCACAAGAGCGGTTGCACCTTGAATCCACAAGGCCACGCGAGTCCACGCGCCGATTTGGGGTAAATCGTTGTTTGTTTGGGTGGTGATGATCCGCCGAATACTTAGATTAAAGATAGATCGGAAATACCATCTAAGTATTCATTGATTTGACTCTACTCAGAATGTGAGTATGGAAAACCTAGAATCAACTTAATCAATATAGATGAAGAAACATATAATAGATCTATTGATTTCCTTTCTTCTCTATATATGTGGATTTTTCTTTTCGGCTATTTTTTTCTGTAATAGCGGATGCCCTAGAAATGAATACAGGGCCTATTTATAGGTTAGAAACCATTGGAAGAAGATAGGATCAAAAACTGCCTTTTCTGGAGATTTTACCGACGGCGATCCGGATTGGAATTGGCGATCCGGATAGCAGAAGCAAGAAAGACGATTTCCAGAAAAATGGTAGTTCGGGATCTGGATCACAAATTCCGATCCGGATCGTTCATACAGTTTTACCAGAACATCAATGTTCGGGATCCGGATTGCAAATCCTGATCCGGATCAAGGAAGCAAACAGGTAAAACTAGTGTTCGGGATCCGGATCAGAGGATGCTGCGATCCGGATTGAACCAGTGTATGAACCAACACCCTTCGGGATCCGGATTGCCGAGTCCGATCCGGATCCTGAACATGTCCCATGTTCAGTTTTTGATGTTTAAGCAATTAAAAGTTCTTCCAGGTGTTTCTACACTATAAGAAGTATTCGGATCATCAAAAATCTTTAGTTAAACGTACCTGATCCCTTTGAATTCTTCTTTCTTGAGATTGAGGTATATGATCCAAGCTATCTTCATCTTCAATCTTCAAGACTTAACAAATTCACGAAATACGCCAACTCAAATTCCGTAACAATCTCCCCCTTTGGCGGTTTCGTGACAAAACACAAATCCACAAAAGAAAATTCAAAAAGATATTTTTGTTGCTATCACCATACAACAAAAATTTACAAAAGAGATCCAGAAATTAAAAAAACATGAGATAAACTCCTAAGACAGACTCTAGACTTAGACATCTGTAATCTCTGCACGAAGAAATCATTAGATACCTCAAGAATTGAATCATACAAAACCAAATACAGAGATAGAGTTTATTCTCATCATGACATATGAAGAATTCAGATATGTAAGAGAATCATAGATAAGGACCAACATATCTTCTAAGCATTCAAAAACCAAAAGTCACAAAAATTAGTCCAACATCAACTTGTTAGTCATATTACATGCCCAAATAGTTAGTCGAATAGTTAGTATAGAGGCATGTCACAAATCACAAGAGAAAAACCAAAGTTGAGTTGAAGTCATACTTACCTTGATATTCACAAAGTTCACATCATTCATTGTTCAGAGTTCTCTCTAACTCTCTCCCCCTTTTTGTCACAAAACAAGGCCAAATAATTACAAAACAAAGGAGAGTTAAAAAAATAGACAAACAAGAAAAGTGAAAAAATCTGCAAAATGCAAAAGAAGGTCAGAACAAAAACTTATTCCTGAGAGTCGGAGTCATCGGAGGTGGTGCATCCCATTTTGGCAAACATTTTCTTCACCAGTTTTTTCATCGAAGAAACGGACTTAGTCAAGGTAATTTGAGATGCAGTGAGGGTTTCCAGCTCCTTTTTCACAACATGAAGTTCACCCCTCATTTCAGTGAACTCAGCCGACATGCGTTCTTGTTCATTGGAAAGTCGTTGTTGTTCCTTAAAAATTGAATTAACTGAAGCATCATCTTCAGAGGTTGATGGAGGCGCTTGTTGTGCTGGTGGAACAGGAGCTGTAGAAGTAGTTGCTGGTTGTCGAGCTCGTTGGATTGGAGGAGATGGGGGATCATCTTGCTTTGTTGACAAGGACTTTACAATGGTTGTCTCATTTATTGTCCCCAAACTATACATGTAAGAGCTCGCGCTTGTATCCACTTTAAACTTCTTAAGGATGCGCATGATAATCATTGGGTATGGTAGTCGCTCTGTGGGGTGAGAGTGTTCGACATACCGCGTCATCCTATGCCAAATGAGATACGGAATGTTCAAGTTTGCTCCCATTGCTGCGACTGGGTTCCCAAGAAGATAAAGAAATAACATCCTATCCCATCGAAGAACCTTTGTATTCATATTGGGAAGAATGTTGTAGCAGACAATGAAGTTGAGATACTTATACTCTTTTCGAAGCTCTTTAGAAAATACCGAATTTCCGGTAGACAAAGTATCCGGAAGGCAAATTCCATTGACTACAACTCTCCAAGAGTTTTCTGTGAAGACTTGAGTCTTCAGATAATGAAGCCCATCAGATCTGGCTTTCATACTGAGCACCTCTCCAATCAGTTGGGGAGTGACTTTGATTTTGATACCTTTGACCACAGTATGAAATTCTCGTCGTTCGTCCTCATGATCCATCAGACTTGCAGCATTTTGATAAAACATTCGAACTGAGTGTGGACAATACCCAGTTGACTCAGGAAAGTTGCAAATTGGACCGAGACCAACTTGATTATATAAAGTCCCAAAAGCTGCAGAGCGTTCCATCATTGGTTGACATTGACATGTCTCTCACCAATGCATTCTCTTTTCTCAAAATCTTTATTCTTGTGGAGCTGATGAATTCCTGTGGTGGAGGCTGGCTAGCAATTGGTTCGTTAATTGAAATGCCCCGAGCACTACCCCTTTTTCTAGCACCAGTTTTCATTCTTTTACCAATTTGACTTGATTCCATTGGAGCTTTTCCCTTTTCAGCTGCAGTAGGCTGAGGCTTTGCCTTCGAAGCTTCAGCAGTTTCTTTTCCTTTGGAGATAATAGGGGCAGCTGCTTCGATTTCGATGTTATCCCAGTCAATTGATTCCGTCTCAGATTCCGTCTCGGAGTCAGTTTGAGCTCGTTTTGTTCTCTTGGCCCTTTTTGGCTTGGCAGTATCCTTCACGTGGACCATGGCAGCAAGTAAGAAAATGATCCAGGTGATCACCATTGCTGACAGTGCTTTGAGTTTCAAGAAGGCGTCCTGTGAAGAACCAACTCAAGAACACATGAAAAATCGTCAATTTTGAAAAATTTGAAACATTGTACCTAGACAATCATAATCATGTAGAGAAGCCAAGAATCAAATTAGTTTTCCAAAAAGAATTTTAAAAATAGATCAATCCCATGATTTTCAAAAATTCCTCTTTTATGCCCTAAAACAGAATTTTTAGAAATCGAAGCCTAAAAACTCGTTAATCAGGTAAAAACCCAGCATAAAAGCAAAACTAATTGACCCAGAGTCCTTATTTCAAAAGAAATTTGATCAAAAACCATTCACAAACGAAAAAGATCCAAGATTTCAACTCACGTTTGATGAAAAACCATAAAAACTGTGAAAAACCGAGATTTGATCAACAAAACTTACTTGGAATCGAAGAACTTTGAGTTTGGAAGCTCCAAGATGCAAGAAATCTAGAGAGAGAAACTCTAGAGGCTTGAAAACAAAAGATTAGGGTAAAAGAAATCAAAATCTCTTTGTTCTTATAAAAACCCTAGCCGTGATCCGGATCGGATCGTGATTGTGATCCGGATCGGCTACCCGCAGGAAGAATCCTGCGTTCGGGATCCGGATCACTTACCCCGATCCGGATCGGCTTCAACTTTTTCCCAGAAAAATTCAGAAAAATTTCATAAAAACCAGAAAAAGTATGTAAGCACTTTATCATATCAACTTTAAACAAAAGGACATCGTTTCATACAACAAGAAATAGATTATGCAAAATCTATCAAAAATACCCAAAAATGAAACGAAAATTTACGAAAGTTAAAACACTTAAAGTTGAACAACTTCAATTAC
Organism: Tillandsia fasciculata; assembly: GCA_029168755.2. Taxonomy (NCBI): domain Eukaryota; kingdom Viridiplantae; phylum Streptophyta; class Magnoliopsida; order Poales; family Bromeliaceae; genus Tillandsia; species Tillandsia fasciculata. The sequence goes on from CM054940.1 coordinate 17,546,646, forward strand.
ATCTATCCTGATCTTATGTGTAATGCCTTTATCAAATCATCAATTTTGGTAAAGAAAATGAAATACCAAGATCAATAGATGTTTGAAATCCCAGATAAGTTAGATAATATATCTAGACAATCTGTTGAAGGAGTGGCTCTTTGAGCATCTTTTATCAAAAATCCCACCTTATACCAACCATGAAATACGACTGAGTCAAGTATTTCAATATGCATTTCATCAATAATTTTAAAACAAAAATTTGCTTTGCATTCATGGAGTATCTTTTTCTTTCTTTCATTTTCTCCATGTGGTGGTAGTTTTCACACTCCTCATTGGGATGTAACTCTTTCCACATCTTTTGAGCATTTTACATTTCATTGACTCCCCCTCAATTGGCTATCAATTATTTAATATATAAGGTATTCAACCAAACCATTGATCTCGAATTCATACTCGACTAAGCAATCAAATATGATAATGACTATACCAAGAGATCATTGAGAGAGAAATTGACTTTGATCACTTAAAAGATGGTTTAATTAACGTAAATGATCATTGCAACATTGAAATATTATGACATCAAAAGCATAATAAATTTCTAAATGCATAAAAGGATGCAATTAAAGTCAATTATGATTTATGCTCAATTAATGTCCTATGTACAAAACATAGATAAAGAACAAAACAAAAACAAAAACAAAACCTAACCTAAGCAAAGGTTTCAAAAAGAGTTTATTTCAAGGAAAGCATGCCAATTGCTTTACGCAAGTGAATAAAACGTTTTTGATCCAAAGGTTTTGTTAAGATATCAGCTAATTGATCCTCAGTTGAAATATATGACAGTTGAAGAATGTTTGATTCAACTAGCTCTCTAAGAAAATGATATCTAAGTTCAATATGTTTTGTTCTAGAGTGCAACACAGGGTTTTTTGAAATGTTAATAGCACTAGTGTTGTCACATAAAATGGTTACCGAAGTTGCTGAAATCCGGAAATCGCTCAACACGCTTTTCATCCAAATCAATTGGGTTGAACAACTTCCTGCAGAAATGTACTCCGCTTCGGCAGTCGAGAGTGCTATGCAATTCTGCTTTTTACTGTGCCATGCAACAAGGCAATGGCCAAGATAGAAGCATGCACCACTCGTGCTTTTCCGGTCATCCACTGATCCAGCCCAATCGGCATCTGAGTATCCAACAATATCCAAACTTGTTCCCATAGGATACCAAATTCCGAAATTGATTGTACCTTTGATATATCGGATGATCCGTTTCACCGCTTTCAGGTGAACCTCCTTCGGTGCTGATTGATATCTCGCACAGATCCCAACACTGAAGGATATATCCGGGCGACTAGCCGTGAGATATAGTAGACTTCCAATCATACTGCGATACAGTTTCTCGTCTACATTCTCACTATGTGATTCACTTCCAAGTCCCTTATGGCTAGTTCCCATTGGAGTCGGAAAATCCTTAGAATTTTCAAGATCAAACTTTTTGACCAACTCCAGTGCATACTTGGATTGACACAAGTGAATACCTTCATCGTTTTGTTTAACTTGTAATCCAAGAAAATAAGTCAATTCGCCCATCATGGACATCTCAAATTCGCTTTCCATGGTCTCCGCGAATTTGGAAGCATCATTATCTCTTGTTGCTCCAAAGACAATGTCATCGACATAGATTTGAGCAACTATGAAATTGTTTTGATAATGCTTCACAAAGAGAGTCCTGTCAGCTCCCCCTCGAGTGTAGCCCTTTTCCAAAAGGTGCTTTGTCAACCTTTCGTACCATGCTCGCGGTGCTTGTTTCAGACCGTAAAGAGCCTTTTTCAGACGAAAAACATGGTTAGGTAGTTTATGATCCACAAAACCTTTCGGTTGAGCCACATAAACTTCCTCATTTAAAAACCCATTTAAAAAGGCGCTCTTAACGTCCATTTGAAATAATTTGATTTTAAAATGACAAGCAATCGCAAACAAGATACGAATGGACTCGAGTCTAGCTACAGGGGCGAAAGTTTCATCAAAGTCTATACCTTCTACTTGAGAGTAGCCTTGAGCAACTAACCTTGCTTTGTTCCTGATGATAGTACCTTCTTCATTTTTCTTGTTCTTGAAGATCCATTTGGTACCTATCACATTGTGTTGCTTCGGAGGCTTCGTTAATTCCCAGACTTTGTTTCGCTCGAATTGATGGAGCTCTTCCTGCATTGCTTTAATCCAGTAGTCATCTTGGAGAGCTTCATCAACATTCCTTGGTTCGATTTGAGATACATAGCATGCAAATCCGCAAACCAATTGTCTCCGTGTTCTAACTCCTTCTTGTGGATCTCCAATGATGTTCGATTCAGGGTGATCCTTGGAGATGCGTAACGTTTGAGGTAAAGGAGTAGACGGAGGTACACGAGATGATTCCTGCACATCAGTTGAACTTGAAGAACCGTTAGATGCATCAACATTATTATCGAAAGAATTGTTAGAAGAAGATGCATTAGCAGGTGTATCATCATCAAGAGAGATATCGAGGGTAGATTTTTCAGATTCAAAGTGAAAAGCTTCATCTACCTTAACATTTATCGATTCTACGATCGTCTTAGATTCTAAGTTAAAAACTCGATATGCTCTGCTGTTTGTAGAATAACCTAAGAAAATCCCTTCGTCACTTCGAGAGTCAAACTTTCCAAGATTTTCGCGATCACGCAAAATAAAACACCGACTCCCAAAGATACGAAAATACTTGATGTTAGGTTTTCTACAAAACCAAAGTTCATATGGTGTATTCAATGTCCCCGGGCGCAAATACACGCGATTAATAACATAAACAGCAGTGTTCACCGCTTCAGCCCAAAAATAAAAAGGTAAGTTCCGGCTGTGAAGCATAACACGTGCCATTTCCTGTACGACCCTGTTTTTGCGCTCGACTACACCATTTTGTTGAGGTGTGTAAGGTGCAGAGAATTCATGTTTAATGCCATTAGAAGTGCAAAAATCAATGAATTTGGAATTTATGAATTCCCCACCTCTATCACTCCTAACTCGAGTAATCCTATCATTCTTTTCAGTCATAATACGATTGCAGATTTCGAGAAAAGAATCAAAGGTATCAGCTTTTTCTTTTAAAAATGCTACCCAAGTATATCTAGAAAAATCATCAACCAATAAGAAAATATACCATTTACCTCCCAGAGATGGTTGACGAGTTGGCCCCATTGTTGGGTTTAGGTTAATAAGGATCTAGATAGGGGAAAAAATACCTAGAGGGGGGTGAATAGGTGTAAACAATAAACACTCAAAAAATCATTGCGCAAATAAACCCAATGCGGAAAAATAAAATAACACGCAAGATTTTTACGTGGAAAAACTCCAAACCGGAGTAAAAAACCACGGGACCGATAACACGGCGAAATCCACTAGAATTAACACACGTACAAGGTGATATAACGTACTCACAGACGACTCAACCTTTTACCATACGCTCCTAGTAGATCTTCTCCGCTCGCTCCACGACGCTTCTCGAATCCACGATCCGCGCCCAACGCTGAATCCACAGCGTCCAACGTCGAGTCCACGACGTCCAACCGAATCCACGGTCTTCACCCAATGGCACGCTTCGAATCCACGAACGCACCTCGCTCCGAATCCACGAGAGCGATAACACCTTGAATCCACAAGGCCACGCGAGTCCACGCGCCGATTTTGGGGTAAATCGTTGTTTGTTTGGGTGGTGATGATCCGCCGAATACTTAGATTAAAGATAGATCGAAAATACCATCTAAGTATTCATTGATTTGATTCTACTCAAAATGTGAGTATGGAAAACCTAGAATCAAATCAATCAATATAGATGAAGAACCATTGAATAGATCTAATGATTTCCGTTCTTCTCTATATATGTGGATTTTTCTTTTCGGCTATCTTTTCTTAATCAGCCGATCTATTGCGGATGCCCTAGAAATGAAAAGGAAGGGCTATTTATAGGTTAGAAACCCTAGGAAGAATATTCGGATCAAAAACAAACTTTTCTGGAAAGAAATTCCGTCGGCGATCCGGATTGGATTTGGCGATCCGGATTGCAGAAGCATGAAATACGGTTTCCAGAAAATTGATGTTCGGGATCCGGATCGTAGTCCCCGATCCGGATCGTTCATACATTTTGCAGAATACCATGTTCGGGATCCGGATTGCAGAAGCTGTGATCCGGATTGAAGCAGTGTATGAACAACACACCTTTCGGGATCCGGATTGCACAGCCTGATCCGGATCCTGAACATGTCCCATGTCCAGTTTTTGATGTTAAGCAATTAAAACCTCTTCCAGGTGTTTCTATACTATAAGAAGTATTCGGATCATCAAAATTCTTTAGTTAAACGTACCTGATCCTTTTGAATTCTTCTTTCTTGAGATTGAGGTATACGATCCGAAGTTTCTTCATCTTCAATCTTCAAGACTTATTACATTCACGAAATACGCCAACTCAAATTCCGTAACAATCTCCCCCTTTGGCGGTTTCGTGACAAAACACAAATCCACAAAGAAAATTCAAAAAGAATATTTTTGTTGCTATCACCATACAACAAAAATTTACAAAAGAGTTCCAGAAATTAAATACATGAGATAAACTCCTAAAACAGACTCTAGACTTAGACATCTGTAATCTCTGCACAAAGAAAGCATTCTTGACAAACAAAATCATTAGATACCTCAAGAATTGAAACATTCAAAAACCAGCTACAGAGATAGAGTTTTTCTCATCATGACATTTGAAAAATTCAGATATGTAAGAAAATCATAGTTAAAACCAACCATATCTTCTAAGCAGTCAAAAACCAAATGTCAAAGTATGTTAGTTCAACAACAACTTGTTAGTCATATTACATGCCCAAATAGTTAGTCGAATAGTTAGTATAGAAGCATGTCACAAATCACAAAAGAAAAAACCAAAGTTGAGTTGAGGTCATACTTACCTTGATTAGTCATTGATATTCATTGCTATTCACAAACATTGTCCAAAGTTCAAGGTCTTCTCAAAGTCTTCTTCTCTTTCTCTCCAACACTCTCCCCCTTTTTGTCACAAAACAAGCCAAAAATTACAGACCAAAGGGAGTTAAAAAAAAACGTTAAAGAGAAAATCCTGCAAAGGTAGAACAAGCAGAAGTTAAAACAAAGAACTACTCCTGAGAGTCGGAGTCATCAGATGTCGTGCACCCCATTTTTGCGAACAGCTTCTTCACAAGTTTCTTCACGGAGGAGACCGACTTAGTCAAAGTAACCTGAGAAGCTGTGAGGATTTCCATCTCGTTTTTCATAACATGAAGATCGCCTCTCATTTCAGTGAATTCAGCGGACATACGCTCCTGTTCATTCGAAAGCCACTGTTGTTCTTTAAATATAGAGGTGACCGAGGCATCATCGTCAGAGGTGGATGGAGGTGCCTTCTGTTGAGGAGGTAGGGAGTGACCTTGATTTTGATACCTTTTACAAAGGTATGGAATTCCCGGCGTCCGTCAACATCATCAATAAGACTTCCAGCATTCTGATAGAAAATCCGAACTGAGTGTGGGCAATACCCAGTTTTTTCAGGAAAGTTGCAAATTGGAGGGAGACCAACTTGGTCAAACAGAGCTCCAAACTCTGCAGATCGATTCCTCATCTGTTGTACATTAACATGTCTTTCACCTATACATTCCCTCTTTTCAAAATCTTTGATTCTTGTGGAGCTGATGAATCCCTGAGGTGGTGGCTGGGTGGCTATAGGTTCGTTGATTGAAATGCCCTGAGCACTACCTCTTTTCCTCGCACTAGTTTTCATCCTTTTTCCAGTTTGTGTGGGTTCCATCGGTGCTTTCCCTTTCTCAGCTGCTGTAGGAGGAGGCTTAGTTTGGGGGCTTCAGCAGGAGCCTTTCCTTTTGCGACAGTTGGGACAGGTGCTTCAATTTCGATGTTGTCCCAATCAATTGACTCTGTTTCCGATTCAGTATCGGAGTCAGCTTTAGCTCCTTTCGTCCTTTTGGTCCTCTTTGGCTTGGCAGTGTCCTTTACGTGGACCAAGGCAGCAAGTAGGAAGATGATCCAGGTGATCACCATTGCTTCAGTGCTTTGAGTTTCGAAAAGTGTCCTGTGAAACCAACTCAAGAACATATGAAAAATTGTCAATTTTGAAAAATTTGAAAACATTGTACCTAGACAATCATAATCATGTAGAGAAGCCAAGAATCAAATTAGTTTTCCAAAAAGAATTTTAAAAATAGATCAATTCCATGATTTACAAAAATTCCTCTTTTATGCCCTAAAACCGAATTTTTAGAAATCGAAGCCTAAAAACTCGTTAATCAAGTAAAATCCCAGCATAAAAGCAAAACTAATTGACCCAGAGTTCTTATTTTAAAAGAAATTTGATCAAAAACCATTCACAAACGAAAAAGTTCCAATTTTTCAACTCACGTTTGGTGAAAAACCATAAAAACTGAGAAAAACCGAGTTTTGATCATGAAAACTTACTTGAATCCGAAGAACTTTGAGTTTTGAAGCACCAAGAAGCAAGAAATCTAGAGAGAGAAACTCTAGAGGCTTGAAAACCAGAGATTAGGGTAAAGAAATCAAGAATCTGTATGTTTCTATATAAAACCCTAGCCGTGATCCGGATCGGCCGAGAATGTGATCCGGATCGGCTACCCGCAGGAAAAATCCTGCGTTCGGGATCCGGATCACTTGCCCGATCCGGATCGGCTACACCTTTTTCTTCAGAAAAATTTAGAAAAACACAATAAAATCCAGAAAAAGTATGTAAGCACTTTACCATGTCAACTTTAAACAAATGGCATCGTTTCATGCAACAAGAAATAGATTATGCAAAATCTATCAAAAATATCCAAAAATGAAACGAAGATTTACGAAAGTTAAAACACTTAAAGTTGAACAACTTCAATTACATCTATCCTGATCCTATGTGTAATGTCTTTATCAAATCATCAATTTCAGTAAAGAAAATGAAGTACCAAGATCAATAGATGTTTGAAATCCCAGATAAGTTAGATAATATATCTAGACAATCTGTTGAAGGAGTGGCTCTTTGAGCATCTTTTAAAAAAAATCCCACCTTATACCAACCATGAAATACGACTGAGTCAAATATTTCAATATGAATTTCATCAACAATTTTTCAAACAAAAATTTGCTTTTCATTCATGGAGTATCTTTTTCTTTCATTTTCTCCATGTGGTGGTAGTTTTCACACTCCTCATTGGGATGTAACTCTTTCCACATCTTTTGAGCATTTCACATTTCATTGACTCCCCCTCAATTGGCTATCAATTATATAATATATAAGGTATTCAACCAAACCATTGATCTCGAATTCATACTCGACTAAGCAATCAAATATGATAATGACTATACCAAGAGATCATTGAGAGAGAAATTGACTTTGATCACTTAGAAGATGGTTTAATTAACGTAAATGATCATTGCAACATTGAAATATTATGACATCAAAAACATAATAAATTTCTAAATGCATAAAAGGATGCAATTAAAGTCAATTATGATTTATGCTCAATTAGTGTGCTATGTACAGAACATAGATAAAGAACAAAACAAAAACAAAAACAAAACCTAATCTAAGCAAAGGTTTCAAAAGAGTTTATTTCAAGGAAAGCATGCCAATTGCTTTACGCAAGTGAATAAAACGTTTTTGATCCAAAGGTTTTGTTAAGATGTCGGCTAATTGATCCTCAGTTGAAATATATGACAGTTGAAGAATGTTTGATTCAACTAGCTCTCTAAGAAAATGATATCTAAGTTCAATATGTTTTGTTCTAGAGTGCAACACAGGGTTTTTTGAAATGTTAATAGCACTAGTGTTGTCACATAAAATGGTTACCGAAGATGTTGAAATTCGGAAATCGCTCAACACGCTCTTCATCCAAATCAATTGGGTTGAGCAACTTCCTGCAGAAATGTACTCCGCTTCGGCAGTCGAGAGTGCTATGCAGTTCTGCTTTTTACTGTGCCATGCAACAAGGCAGTGGCCGAGATAGAAGCATGCACCACTCGTGCTTTTCCGGTCATCCACCGATCCAGCCCAATCGGCATCTGAGTATCCAACAATATCCAAAGTCGTTCCCATAGGATACCAAATTCCGAAATTGATTGTACCTTTGATATACCGGATGATCCGTTTCACCGCTTTCAGGTGAACCTCCTTCGGTGCTGATTGATATCTCGCACAAATCCCAACACTGAAGGATATATCCGGGCGACTAGCCGTGAGATATAGTAGACTTCCAATCATACTGCGGTACAGTTTCTCGTCTACATTCTCACTTTGTGATTCACTTCCAAGTCCCTTATGGCTAGTTCCCATTGGAGTCGGAAAATCTTTCGAATTTTCAAGATCAAACTTTTTGACCAACTCCAGTGCATACTTGGATTGACACAAGTGAATTCCTTCATCGTTCTGCTTAACTTGTAATCCAAGAAAATAGTTCAACTCGCCCATCATGGACATCTCAAATTCGCTTTCCATGGTCTCCGCGAATTTAGAAGCATCATTATCTCTTGTTGCTCCAAAAACAATGTCATCAACATAGATTTGAGCAACTATGAAATTGTTTTGATAATGCTTCACAAAGAGAGTCCTGTCAGCTCCCCCTCGAGTGTAGCCCTTTTCCAAAAGGTGCTTTGTCAACCTTTCGTACCATGCTCGCGGTGCTTGTTTCAGACCGTAAAGAGCCTTTTTCAGTCGAAAAACATGGTTAGGTAGTTTATGATCCACAAAACCTTTCGGTTGAGCTACATAAACTTCCTCATTTAAAAATCCATTTAAAAAGGCGCTCTTAACGTCCATTTGAAATAATCTGATTTTGAAATGACAAGCGATCGCAAACAATATACGAATGGACTCGAGTCTAGCTACAGGGGCGAAGGTTTCATCAAAGTCTATACCTTCTACTTGAGAATAGCCTTGAGCAACTAACCTTGCTTTGTTCCTGATGATAGTACCTTCTTCGTTTTTCTTGTTCTTGAAGATCCATTTGGTACCTATCACATTGTGTTGCTTCGGAGGCTTCGTCAGTTCCCAGACTTTGTTTCGCTCGAATTGATGGAGCTCTTCCTGCATTGCTTTAATCCAATAATCATCTTGGAGAGCTTCATCAACATTCTTTGGTTCGATTTGTGATACATAGCATGCAAATCCGCAAACCAATTGTCTCCGTGTTCTAACTCCTTCTTGTGGATCTCCAATTATGTTCGATTCAGGGTGATCCTTGGAGATGCGTAACGTTTGAGGTAGAGGAGTAGGCGGAGGTACACGAGATGATTCCTGCACATCAGATAAGCTTGAAGAACCGTTAGATGCATCAACGTTATTATCGAAAGAATTGTTAGAGGAAGATGCATTAGCAGGTGTATCATCATCAAGAGAGATATCGAGGGTAGATTTTTCAGATTCAAAATGAAAAGCTTCATCTACCTTAACATTTATCGATTCTACGATCGTCTTAGATTCTAAGTTAAAAACTCGATATGCTCTGCTGTTTGTAGAATAACCTAAGAAAATCCCTTCGTCACTTCGAGAGTCAAATTTTCCAAGATTCTCACGATCACGTAAAATAAAACATCGACTCCCAAAGATGCGAAAATATTTGATGTTAGGTTTTCTACAAAACCAAAGTTCATATGGTGTATTCAAGGTCCCCGGGCGCAAATACACGCGATTGATAACATAAACAGCAGTGTTCACCGCTTCAGCCCAAAAGTAAAAAGGTAAATTCCGGCTGTGAAGCATCACACGTGCCATTTCCTGTACGACCCTGTTTTTGCGCTCGACTACACCATTTTGTTGAGGTGTGTAAGGTGCGGAGAATTCATGTTTAATGCCATTAGAAATGCAAAAATCAATGAATTTGGAATTTATGAATTCACCACCTCTATCACTCCTAACTCGAGTAATCCTATCATTCTTTTCTATCATAATACGATTGCAGATTTCGAGAAAAGAATCAAAGGTATCAGCTTTTTCTTTTAAGAAGGCTACCCAAGTATATCTAGAAAAGTCATCAACCAACAAGAAAATATACCATTTACCTCCCAGAGATGGTTGACGAGTTGGCCCCATTAAGTCCATATGCAAAAGTTCCAAAGGCCGTTTTGTACCTATGTGGTTCAAATTCTTGTGTGCAGTCCTAGACTGTTTTCCCTTTTGGCAACCGCCACACACAAGGTTTTGTTCAAAAGAAAGTTTTGGAACCCCCTTGACCACATCTTTATTTGAAATTCTAGCAAGTTCCTTAAAGTTTATGTGACCTAGCCTTTCATGCCAAAGTGTTTCATTTTTCAAAGATGCTAGGTTACATTTTTCAGAAATCTTAGAAGGAACTACATAACAGTTGTTTTCTGATCTAACCCCCTTTAAAAAGAAAGCATGGTTCATGTCAGTTACAGTGCATTTATCAGATGAAAAATTAACTGAATAACCACTATCACACAGTTGACTTATGCTTATGAGGTTAGTCTTAAGGCCATGAACAAATAATACATTATCTAGAACCGGGCCATCTGGAATAGCTACCGTTCCCTTTCCAACAATTTTGGAAGACCGACCATCTCCGAAAACAACAAGTCCTCCGGAGTTTTTCTCAAATGTTTGAAAACAGTTTTTATCGCCGGTCATATGACGGGAACACCCGCTATCCAGGTACCAAGACGAACTATCATATGCATGCAAAGAAACATTGGTAGCAAGACAGGGAAAGATCTCACCTTTGCGCACCCAAACCTTTTTGAAGTGCGTTGGTAATGGTCGTGAGGTTGATTTCCTAGGTGAGAGCGTCTTGCTTGAAGAATTGCTGCTCCTTGATGATGTTGTCTTGAGAGATGTGCTACCAAGGCTCTTTTCCTTTGAATGAATTGAACTTGTTTTCCGAGGAGTAGCCCTTTTGGTAGTCGTTGCAAGATGTGCTTGAGATGTGCGTTTAGCTTCCGTCTTGCAATTTCTTCTTATGTGCCCTGAAATGCCACAACGAAAACATACCTTGTGTAATAACTGCGGGTTTATTTTCCCTTTTTGGTCTGACCTGTGAATTTATTCCGAACTGCCCTTCGGTTAAGGGGGTCCGGGGTACAATTTTTCTCGCGTTGTTTAGGGAAGGCCGTCGGGGCTCGCGGGTATTTTTAGAGAATAAAGCCCGCGAAACGAAGACCGGCGGCGCGATCGGATCTGATTTCCGACCCCGGAATCTCCCGGAATAAATTTCTGAAGTTTGTAGCAGCTCGGTTGTTTAGCACGTCTTATTTGAGGTAAACCAGGCCTGGGTCTAGGTTAATTTGATTTAATTTATTTTATTTTTGGTCTGAATTAATTTAATTGGAGTGAGTTAAATTTAATCTAATTAATTGAGCTTAATCGATGTTAACCTAATGCATTTTGGTTTAGGCGGGGTTACGTTGAGTTGGACTTGGGTTTAGACCCGATTACGCCTAAACGGCTAATTAATAAAGGTTGAGGGTTTGAGATTCCCATTCCCTTCTTTTCCCCTTTCGTACGCGTGAAAACCCCAAGCCCTTTCCCCCACCCGTACCGACGCAAGAGCCGGAGTCTTGACGAGGAGAAGGAGGAGATTGATCGCCTCCCCGCAAGATCCGACGAGCGCGAAAAGGACGATCCCTCTCCCTCACCCGGCGCCGACGGAAGCAAGGTGAGCCGTGCTTTCGCTCTCTTGTTTCGTTTCTTGTTTTGTTTTGTTGTGTCGATTCTTGTTTCGGGCAAGGGGAGGGAAATCCCTTGAATCGACGGGGGTCTTGTGCCGCGTGCGAGGCGATTTCGGGGACCAAAACGGGAGGCCGCCGCCGCCGTGGTTAAACGGGAGGCCGCCGCCGCCGCCACCTTGTTCACGGGGTCATCGCCGAAGCCGCCGGGAGCGCGGAGTCGCGACCGGAGCCGAAAACGGACGCAAAATCAGGGTTTTCTGGCCGCGGTCTACCCGTCCGGGTGCACCCGGTGCACGCCGCCCCGGCCCGGGGCCGCAGACCCGGCGCACAGAGCGGTGCGCCAGGCCGCGCGGTCCACCGGGCCGGCGTGCACCCGGCGCACACCGTCCCGGCCCGGAACCGCAGACCCGGCGCACATATCTGTGCGCCAGGCCGCGCGGTCCACCGGGCCGGCGTGCGCCCGGCGCACGCCCTCGCGGCCCGGGGACGCGGACCCGGTGCACGGGCCGGTGCGCCAGGTCGCGCGGTGCACGCCCGGGCGTGCACCCGGCGTGCGCCACAGTAGCCGCGGGGCCCTGAACCCGGTGCGCGCCCGCACCCGTGCGCGGCCCGGCCCAAGACGGTGCCGGTCCACCGCGCTGCGTGCTCCCGGCCTACGCCCATGCCGCCGCCGCCGTGGACCCGGTCCACGGTTGGACCCGTGCACCTGCTTCCAGAAAAAGGGCCCAGGAGCTCCGTTTTTAGTCCGTTTCGCCCCGTTTTTGAGTGTTTTGAACCGTGACGACGTTTTTGACGAATGAATTTGTGTTACAGCTGTTCGGGCGCGCGGTGAGGGTTTTTCTGTCGGAACTTCCTCACGTCTCCTTCTTCGCATTTGAGGTGGGTTTTGCTTTAAGTCCTAGCGTTTACATGTCCCAACATTTTAATTAAAGAGAAAAAGTAAACAAAATGATATGCCATGCTGGGGTTAGAACATCAGGGGAAAACACCAAATAATTATTGATGGTGTTGCTGGTCGTTGCTCTAAAATTATATGCCACGTTTGGGTTAGGACATCGGGGGAAAGCATTTACTAATCGTCAGTTGATATATGTTTGTCTTGCTTTAATATATAGATGGTGTATCTGATGGCTCTACATGTGGGTTGTTGTTTTAAGTCCTTGCATTAATTCTATTAAACTGGGTGGGGTCAATCTTGTGCGTACGTGGGTTGAGTGGGGTGTTTAGCGTCGATCCCCGAGGACTGTTTACTTTAAATACTACATATTATCGTTCCACTTTAAATGCTACCGATTATTGTTTCTCTAGTTGTTACACGTTACCGCTTTACTTCGGCTATACTTGTTAGTAGGGTACTTTGATTACACATGCTACTATCTTGCTCTTGTTCATACATCATGGTTACTTGGCTCGAGGCTGCAGCACGCGCACCCGCGGTTTGGCCACCGCAAAGGGTGCGCTTTTCCGGAAAAGTGGTCTATGACCCGTGTATACCCACGAGGTGACGTAGTGGGGCCCCTTATTAGTCGTGGGGTTTGAGGCGCCGAGGTGCGAGCGGTGCGACCCGTCGGTTATTAGTTGTCCGACGTGGTCGGGTTGTTGCAGGTACGGTGCGACCCGTCGGTTATTAGTTGTCCGACGTGGCCGGGTATTGCAGGGCACGGGAGTACAGGTTATCGTCACCCTCTTGAGAGGGTGGTTGCCCCAGTCATCTTCACGGTTTGTTTTACTGTGTTTTCCTGCTTTACTATTATGCGTCACTGACTTCCCACTTCGTGACAGGGACCAGACGGGGAGAGAGGTAGGCGACGGTGAGGACGGGGCAGGAGCTTCTGGGTTGCTGGGAACCCTGGACTGTACTTCTTCTTTATTTCTTGCATTTCATTTACTTTGTAGTTATGTGTGTGAGGTTCCCGATACCCTCGTGGGGTCGACATGGATGTCGGTATGAGCTGCATTTAGTTATCCTTTTATGCATTACTATTACGTCTATTTCTGTTGGCCATTTGAGAAAAAAAAAAAGAGGAAAACTAAACCGAGTGAAAAGATTGCGAAAACCGTTTTTAAAAATCTAAGTGTCGTGTGGGCACTGTTTTCAAAACCCTGTGGATTTATGGATTTCGAAATGGATTTCAAAACTTGGGTGTCGTGTGGGCACCGTTTTCAAAACCTTGTGGATTTATGCTGATTTCGAAACCCTTTTTCAAAACATAAGCGCCGAGTGGGCGCTCTTTTAAATCTGTGGATTTATCCTTTTCAAACTGATCGGCCATGTACTTTAATGAATTAGAATGCTGGTTGTATGTGAATAATTGTTGTGATTGAATGGATGTGCATGTCGGGGTATGTACTGAACGTTACGCCGTGCACATACAGGGGAGGCTCTGTCCGTTTGCAGAGAGATCCTGTATGTGCGGCGGGTCTGGGCACGCGCCGGGGATGTGGGGTTCTCTTTACAAAAAAAAATGTACGACCTTTGCAAGCCGTTTCCGCTAAAATAAACCCCCGGGGCGTGACAGATTAAGATGGTATCAGAGCGGGTACATTCAATCACAACAGTTAGCGCCGACATCCGTGGGGACGCCTCACTTGCCTACAAATGAATGAAATGAATAGGGCATAGGAATGTAGAACGCGAGCGATCGAGGGAAGGGAAGAGTCCGAGTCTTTTCTTTCGCTTTGTGGTTCGTTGTCCGGTTGCTTATTAGCAAAGGCTAGAACTGACTTTCCTTGTGTGACAGATAGAGGGCCGACTCAGCAGGCAACCGACGACGGAAATGGACATCGCCGACGAAGCCAATCGCCTGCTCCGCAACCAGCTGCGCGACGTGGCTGGGCAACTGCTAACACTCGCGGAGCGCCTGAGCATGCTGATACAGGAACTCGAGGGCGTCGATCGATTCCGGGGCGGCAGCAGAGGCGTTGCCCCTCTCGGGACGCCACCGACGGGCCCTCCCGCCTTCCAGGAGACGGCTAATTTGGCCGTGTACACCGATGCTGAGCGCGCCCGGCAGGAATACTCTCATCCCGGGCCGGCAGGGGACCCCCAGCGGGAGAACCGGGCGAACAAACGCCCGAGAGCCGAGCGGAACCTTGGTCAGACGACAGAAGAGCTTAGGCCACCGAGGTCGTGCGGCATTTGCGGCAACGCGCACCTCGTGACGAGTTGCCCGTGGAGGGACGGGCACTGCTTCCGATGTGGCAGGCCGGGCCACACGCGTTACGACTGCCCTTCAAAGCCGGGTGCCAATAGACCCCCGGCAATGCGGCGTGATGAACCTAAGGGAACTGCTGCCCCTACCTCCCCGGGGGGCATCGAACTAAAGAGCCGGCCAAACCCACGCCAGAAGCATGCACCGGAAGACGAGCGAGGGCTTAAGGGGAGCGCACACGTGCAACCAGGAGTCTGCATCATCTGCAAGGGGGCGCACCCAGTGGCGGAGTGCACTTGGAGGTACCACTATTGTAACCGGTGCGGCTTGCCAGATCACACCCATGCCACCTGCCCCCAGGGACCAACCCATGCCTCCGCCACCGCACCACCACCGCAACAAGGACCGAAGAGCACTGCGGCCCCTGTTCGGACAAAGGACACGCCCGGCAACCAACAATCCGCGGACTCTTCTGACAGCAGACCCCTGCCCCAATCCGCGGTGCGACGCTGGCCCAAGGGTTGTGGGCGGACTCCCTCGGCCGCTCCGGTGGACGACGCGACCTCCCAAAGTGGGGAGTGACAGGTACGTACTTGTTTATTGTTGTTTTCTTTTCCTCCTTTGTCTAGATAGGAGTACTCTCCGAGCCGGAGCGACCCTCCCTCTTGACCCTTGCGAGCCTCCCCCACCTTTAGTTTTACCTCTCAAATTTTTTTTTTTCTGACCGTCCCGTTTTCCACACTAAATCGGAAGCGAGCACTATGGGTGGTTACCTAGCTTTGCGCATAGCCTAGTTTTTCTTCCTTTACCTCCGAGGTCCGAACTAGTTTTTCCAGGCAGCTGAAGGATTACAAAAGGAACTACCCGATACACGACTGAGAATTGGCTGCTGTAGTCTTCGTTTTAAAACTGTGGAGGCATTACCTCTTCGGAGTCCACTGCAACGTTTTCTCAGATCATCAAAGTCTTAAGTACATCTTTACCCAAAAAGAGTTAAACTTGCGGCAGAGGCGGTGGCTCGAGTTGTTAAAGGATTACGACCTGACGATTCAATATCACCCCGGGAAGGCAAATGTGGTAGCAGACGCACTGAGCAGGAAAGGGCATCAGGAAGGGGCGTCAGAGAACGCGCTGACGGAACAGAACCACTTGATCGCGGAGTTCGCCCGAATGCAGCTGGAAGTGGTGCCAGCAGGCACAGTTACGCGACATTTAACCTTGGTAGCCAAGCCGACGTTATTTGAGAAGATTCGGGAGGGACAGCAGACCGACCCACGCATACAGCGCGTGCGAGACAAGACCCCCTGGGCTAAGAGAGCGATTTTGCGGTGGAAGACGACGGCACCTTACGGTTCCGCGGACGGATCTGCGTGCCGGATTCATCAGAGTTGAAAGAAGAGACCTTAACGGAGGCACACTGAGCCCCTTATGCGGCACATCCAGGGGGGGCACGAAGATGTACAGGGATCTCAAACAGACTTTCTGGTGGCCTAAACTGAAAGAAGACGTGACTCGACACATGGCTCACTGCCTAGTATGCCAACAGATAAAGGCCGAGCATCAGCGACCAGCAGGGAAGCTACAGCCCTTACCGGGACCCGAGTGGAAATGGGACCAGATCACCATGGACTTTGTCACAGGATTCCCACGTTCACAACAGGGCCACGACACGACCTGGGTCAGGATCGACCGGTTAACCAAGTCAGCACACTTCCTGCCAATTCATACAGCTTGGACCCGCGAACGGTTAGCTCAAGTCTACATCAGCGAGATCGTGAGACTACATGGAGTACCGGCATCTATCACTTCGGACAGAGACACGCGCTTCGTCTCGAAGTTTTGGCAGAGCCTCCAGCGGGCTATGGGGACCAGACTACAGTTCAGCACAGCCTTCCACCCTCAGACGGACGGACAGTCGGAGCGCACGATACAAACCCTCGAAGACCTGCTTCGCGCCTGTGTTTTGGACTGGGGAATCGGTTGGTCACGCTACCTACCCCTAGTGGAATTCGCCTACAACAACAGCTACCAGGCCAGCATCCAGATGGCACCCTACGAAGCCTTATACGGAAGACGCTGCCGATCCCCGATTTGTTGGGACGACTTGGGGGAAAGGAAACTCTTGGGACCCGATCTAGTGGAGGAAACTGAAGGGAAAGTGCGCCTTATAAGACAGCGCCTGCTGACCGCCCAGAGTCGACAGAAGAGCTACGCAGACCAGAGGCGCCGTGACTTGGAATTTCAAGTGGGGGAACACGTGTTTTTGCGGGTCTCGCCATCCAGAGGAATCGAGCGTTTCGGACTAAAGGGCAAGCTGAGCCCACGGTTTGTGGGGCCTTTTGAGATTCTAGAGCGCATTGGCCCAGTAGCTTACCGCCTCGCCCTACCACCAAACCTCGACCGAGTTCACGACGTGTTCCACGTCTCGATGCTTCGGAAGTATCTCCCCGACCCGTCACACGTCCTGGACGCCTCCGCACTCGACCTTAAGGAGGACCTAAGCTTCGAAGAAACTCCAGTGAGGATCCTGGCAAGGGAAACCAAATCACTACGAAACCGAGCTATCCCCTACGTGAAGGTGCTTTGGAGCAACCATGAAGAGCGGGAGGCCACCTGGGAACTGGAATCCAAGATGAGGGAGTGTTACCCCGATCTTTTCACTCCCACCCGAGCTTGAGTTTCGAGGACGAAACTCGTTTTTAGAGGTGAGTGGTGTAATAACTGCGGGTTTATTTTCCCTTTTTGGTCTGACCTGTGAATTTATTTCGAACTGCCCTTCGGTTAAGGGGTCCGGGGTACAATTTTTCTCGCGTTGTTTAGGGAAGGCCGTCGGGGCTCGCGGGTATTTTTAGAGAATAAAGCCCGCGAAACGAAGACCGGCGGCGCGATCGGATCTGATTTCCGACCCCGGAATCTCCCGGAATAAATTTCTGAAGTTTGTAGCAGCTCGGTTGTTTAGCACGTCTTATTTGAGGTAAACCAGGCCTGGGTTTAGGTTAATTTGATTTAATTTATTTTATTTTTGGTCTGAATTAATTTAATTGGAGTGAGTTAAATTTAATCTAATTAATTGAGCTTAATCGATGTTAACCTAATGCATTTTGGTTTAGGCGGGGTTACGTTTAGTTGGACTTGGGTTTAGACCCGATTACGCCTAAACGGCTAATTAATAAAGGTTGAGGGTTTGAGATTCCCATTCCCTTCTTTTCCCCTTTCGTACGCGTGAAAACCCCAAGCCCTTTCCCCCACCCGTACCGACGCAAGAGCCGGAGTCTTGACGAGGAGAAGGAGGAGATTGATCGCCTCCCCGCAAGATCCGACGAGCGCGAAAAGGACGATCCCTCTCCCTCACCCGGCGCCGACGGAAGCAAGGTGAGCCGTGCTTTCGCTCTCTTGTTTCGTTTCTTGTTTTGTTTTGTTGTGTCGATTCTTGTTTCGGGCAAGGGGAGGGAAATCCCTTGAATCGACGGGGGTCTTGTGCCGCGTGCGAGGCGATTTCGGGGACCAAAACGGGAGGCCGCCGCCGCCGTGGTTAAACGGGAGGCCGCCGCCGCCGCCACCATGTTCACGGGGTCATCGCCGAAGCCGCCGGGAGCGCGGAGTCGCGACCGGAGCCGAAAACGGACGCAAAATCAGGGTTTTCTGGCCGCGGTCTACCCGTCCGGGTGCACCCGGTGCACGCCGCCCCGGCCCGGGGCCGCAGACCCGGCGCACAGAGCGGTGCGCC
Source organism: Tillandsia fasciculata (assembly GCA_029168755.2). NCBI lineage: Eukaryota > Viridiplantae > Streptophyta > Magnoliopsida > Poales > Bromeliaceae > Tillandsia > Tillandsia fasciculata. The sequence continues at coordinate 17,565,216 of CM054940.1, forward strand.
AGGCCGCGCGGTCCACCGGGCCGGCGTGCACCCGGCGCACACCGTCCCGGCCCGGAACCGCAGACCCGGCGCACAGATCTGTGCGCCAGGCCGCGCGGTCCACCGGGCCGGCGTGCGCCCGGCGCACGCCCTCGCGGCCCGGGGACGCGGACCCGGTGCACGGGCCGGTGCGCCAGGTCGCGCGGTGCACGCCCGGGCGTGCACCCGGCGTGCGCCACAGTAGCCGCGGGGCCCTGAACCCGGTGCGCGCCCGCACCCGTGCGCGGCCCGGCCCAAGACGGTGCCGGTCCACCGCGCTGCGTGCTCCCGGCCTACGCCCATGCCGCCGCCGCCGTGGACCCGGTCCACGGTTGGACCCGTGCACCTGCTTCCAGAAAAAGGGCCCAGGAGCTCCGTTTTTAGTCCGTTTCGCCCCGTTTTTGAGTGTTTTGAACCGTGACGACGTTTTTGACGAATGAATTTGTGTTACAGCTGTTCGGGCGCGCGGTGAGGGTTTTTCTGTCGGAACTTCCTCACGTCTCCTTCTTCGCATTTGAGGTGGGTTTTGCTTTAAGTCCTAGCGTTTACATGTACCAACATTTTAATTAAAGAGAAAAAGTAAACAAAATGATATGCCATGCTGGGGTTAGAACATCAGGGGAAAACACCAAATAATTATTGATGGTGTTACTGGTCGTTGCTCTAAAATTATATGCCACGTTTGGGTTAGGACATCGGGAGAAAGCATTTACTAATCGTCAGTAGATATATGTTTGTTTTGCTTTAATATATAGATGGTGTATCTGATGGCTCTACATGTGGGTTGTTGTTTTAAGTCCTTGCATTAATTCTATTAAACTGGGTGGGGTCAATCTTGTGCGTACGTGGGTTGAGTGGGGTGTTTAGCGTCGATCCCCGAGGACTGTTTACTTTAAATACTACATATTATCGTTCCACTTTAAATGCTACCGATTATTGTTTCTCTAGTTGTTACACGTTACCGCTTTACTTCGGCTATACTTGTTAGTAGGGTACTTTGATTACACATGCTACTATCTTGCTCTTGTTCATACATCATGGTTACTTGGCTCGAGGCTGCAGCACGCGCACCCGCGGTTTGGCCACCGCAAAGGGTGCGCTTTTCCGGAAAAGTGGTCTATGACCCGTGTATACCCACGAGGTGACGTAGTGGGGCCCCTTATTAGTCGTGGGGTTTGAGGCGCCGAGGTGCGAGCGGTGCGACCCGTCGGTTATTAGTTGTCCGACGTGGTCGGGTTGTGCAGGTACGGTGCGACCCGTCGGTTATTAGTTGTCCGACGTGGCCGGGTATTGCAGGGCACAGGAGTACAGGTTATCGTCGCCCTCTTGAGAGGGTGGTTGCCCCAGTCATCTTCACGGTTTGTTTTACTGTGTTTTCCTGCTTTACTATTATGCGTCACTGACTTCCCACTTCGTGACAGGGACCAGACGGGGAGAGAGGTAGGCGACGGTGAGGACGGGGCAGGAGCTTCTGGGTTGCTGGGAACCCTGGACTGTACTTCTTCTTTATTTCTTGCATTTCATTTACTTTGTAGTTATGTGTGTGAGGTTCCCGATACCCTCGTGGGGTCGACATGGATGTCGGTATGAGCTGCATTTAGTTATCCTTTTATGCATTACTATTACGTCTATTTCTGTTGGCCATTTGAGAAAAAAAAAAGAGGAAAACTAAACCGAGTGAAAAGATTGCGAAAACCGTTTTTAAAAATCTAAGTGTCGTGTGGGCACTGTTTTCAAAACCCTGTGGATTTATGGATTTCGAAATGGATTTCAAAACTTGGGTGTCGTGTGGGCACCGTTTTCAAAACCTTGTGGATTTATGCTGATTTCGAAACCCTTTTTCAAAACATAAGCGCCGAGTGGGCGCTCTTTTAAATCTGTGGATTTATCCTTTTCAAACTGATCGGCCATGTACTTTAATGAATTAGAATGCTGGTTGTATGTGAATAATTGTTGTGATTGAATGGATGTGTCTGTCGGGGTATGTACTGAACGTTACGCCGTGCACATACAGGGGAGGCTCTGTCCGTTTGCAGAGAGATCCTGTATGTGCGGCGGGTCTGGGCACGCGCCGGGGATGTGGGGTTCTCTTTACAAAAAAAAATGTACGACCTTTGCAAGCCGTTTCCGCTAAAATAAACCCCCGGGGCGTGACACCTTGGTTCTTGTCGATTCCGAGGAAGATGTAGTAGGTTCGTTGTCGTTGCTTGTCGTGAACACCGATGTCGGAGGAGAAGATACCGACTGGGGCACAAACACTGTACCACTCGAACTTGGAATGTCTCCAGTTTGAGTGTATCCGAGGCCGAACTTATTTCTTTGACCGAGACCAAGCAGTCTGTCCAACTTACTCCTTCCAGAAGAAAATCTCTTTAAGTCATCCTTTAGTTGGCGTATGGTCTCCGTCATTTCCAATTTTTCCTATCGAGCCTCGCCGTTGAGCTTCAAGAAGTAATTCGCTTTGTTCACCATATCCATATAATTCTTCTCGAGTTGCTCATTGGACTCTTGAAGGGAAACATTTGTCTTAATCAGATTGTCCCTTTCCACTTCAAGATCGGTTGAGATAGAGATCACCCTTTTTACTTCATCTTCAAGATCCTGTAATCTCTCTTTCAACCCCTTGTTTTGCTTAGCCAGTTTCTTTGAATCCCTCAAAAGCTTATGGTAGGCTAAAACAAAATCTTCACCTTCCGAATCATCTGATTCATCGTCCATTGCAATCTTTTCAACAGTGGAGTTGGACAGTGAGTCAGATGTACTTGCCATTAAGCACATGAAGGGTGAAGGTTTGGTGGACGCGTGGAAAGCTGTCGCGTTGTCTTCTTCATCACTTGACGATGACTCATTTGACGTGGAGTTGTCATCCCAAGTAACTACTTGCATCGCTTTCTTCTTGGTCGGATTCTTGTTGGGACATTCAGTTGTAATGTGGCCGTAGCCTCGACATTTGAAACACTGAACTTGTCCCTCAGAACTTTTCTTATCCTTTGAGAGGTTCTCTTGATTTCTTGACTTGTGATATGAAGGACCCTTGCCTTTCTTCGTCTTTCCGAAGGATTGAGGTTTGCTTGAATTTCTCCTTCGAAAGTTGCGGCGAAACTTCCTTGTCAAGAGAGCGAGCTGCTTCTCAAAGTCCTCCATAGAAATGTTCTCGTCGTCGTCCGAGGAGGATGAATCCGCGTCTTCTTCTTTAGTTGATTTCAATGCGTAACCTGAAGACTTAGAAGAGGATACCTTTCCAGAAGAATAGTTAGTAGGAAAAGTCATTTCGTAAGTTTGTAAAGCACCTACTAATTCTTCTACACGCATTTCGTCCGGGTGTTTAATTGTTTCAATGGCTGAGACCTTCGGGCGAAATCGTTCAGGAAGAGTTCTTAGAATTTTTCTTACAACTTTAAATTCTGGAATCTTCTTGTCACGCCCCCGGGGGTTTTTGAGTCATGTGAAGCGGAAAAACGTGTCTATTTTTTTTTTTTTTTTAATAAGGAAACATAATCTTCAACCCCGGTGCGTGCCAGACCGCCACATACGCAAATTCACTCTGTCCACGGACAGAGTCTCCTTTGCATATGCACGGCGTCTTATTTACAACATGTCATTCAATCACAAATATTATGCATCAATTCCCAACCAACAACCATACCGTAGACGTTCACCATCAATTATAGCAAGTTAATTAAGCGGCATCACTGTTTGGAAAGGATAAAGCCCAGAGTTGAAAACCCGTGCCCACACGGCACTTCATTTTGAGAAAACATTTTCGCAATCCTTTAACTCATCATGAAAACATGCCGCACATAAGAACACTACTAAAAGTATCATACTATAACCTACACCTCATCCACAGAGCTAATACAAGTTCACAACTAAGCCATCCACAAGCAAAATAAAGATTCATGCATAAGGAAATGAGTTGGAGTCAAAAGAATCAAGATAACCAAGTGTCCGACTACGGTCCTCACTACGCAGTCCCACCGTCACCCCGGCTGACGCACCTAATAGCAGTACCTGTCACGGAGTGGGTAACGTCAGTGACAAACAAAGTAGATGTCTAATAGTAACAAGAAGGGAAAACAAACCGAATACACCGAGTACCCCGTAACCTTTCGTTAAACCCCCTGTGCATATTTTAAGCTGGGCACCAGTCCCAGAGTACCTGTCGGGGTGACTAAAGTCCCCCCTCGTGCACAAACACCTTTTTGATGCTTTAACCACTTCACGGGGCTAGTGCGGCCCCTATAGCAGCCGTGAAGAGGTCCTCACGGCTCCCACTCCTTTGTGAGGCACACGGGTCAAAAAGACCACTTTTCCGGAAAAGTACACCATGCGGTGGCCCGGTCCGCCAGTGTACGTGCAGCATCCGTCACCGGATTGCCAAAATTGGCGTGTAGTGAGCACCGCGACCGCAGCCGCTTAAATTGTCAGATAAAATATCTTTAATCGAAAGGTTAGCTTACCATCTACTTTGTTAGGTAAATTAAAGAATACTTTAATGGCGATAAATGCACTTACTGCACTTGTTGCACTTATGGCAACTCTACCCACCTGGTTGGAGAGAAGACGGGTCACCCGAGCCCTTTGCACTCTCCCGCTGCGCACCCGGACCTATATAAAGTCCGCACGGACACTAAGGTCAGAAAATATACTAACATATCGCAATAGAAAAATACCCCACATTATTATTTACAAAAGTCCGGCACCGTCCCGCTGTCCGGCGGGGCACCCATGCCTTGAACGGCCGTCACCGTCCGTCGGAGCCGCGCATGGCGGGGCTCCGCGGACGGCGTCCTCACAGCACCCAGCGCGGCGTTCGCGCGGTGCTCGTGCGGACACGGGTCCGCGCGGCGCCCGCGCGAACGCCCGCGCGGCGCCCGTGCGGCACCCCGCGCGGGTGCCCGGGCGGCACCCCGCGTGGCTCCCCGCGCGGGGCCGCCCGCGGCACCCCGCGCGGGTGCCCGCGCGGCACCCCGCGCGGGGCCGCCCGCGCGGGCCGCCCGCGCGGCACCCCGCGGGTGCCCGCGCGGCCCCCGCGGGGGCCGCCCGCGCGGCACCCCGCGCGGGTGCCCGCGCGGCACCCCGCGCGGGCCGCCCGCGCGGGCCGCCCGCGCGCACCCCGCGCGGGTGCCCCGCGGCCCCCGCGCGGGGCCGCCCGCGCGGCCGCCCGCGCGGGCCGCCCGCGCGCGCCCCGCGCGGGTGCCCGCGCGGCCCCGCGCGGCACCCCGCCGGCACCCCGCGCGGGGCCGCCCGCGCGGTGGCCGCGCGGTGTCCGCGCGCGCCCGCGCGGGTGTGACCCGCGCGGCGCCGCCGCCGCTTGCGGTGGCGCCCGGTCGTCCGTGTGTTTCTCCCCTTCACCCCGCGCGATGCCCTAGTGGCACCGCGCGCCTCCTTTGTCCGTTCCGTTCGTCTAACATAACTACGATGACGACGACGGTAACGGGGACGGGGGAGAAATTCAAGAAACCTAAAACGGGCGACTAGGAAAATTCGGAAAAATTATTAAAAAAATATAAAACTAACCGGAGATCTTCGGGAAAGTGTCCGGTCACGTTTCTTGCCCTCGGGTCGGCGTTTGGGACGATTGGTTCCTTCTCCTTTCTCCGGTTATGGATCCGTTCTCTCTTTTCTCTTACTTTTCCTCACCGGTTGGGGGTTTCGGTAGCACGAAAGAGGAGGGTTTGAGGAGGCGGTAAAATAAGAATAGGGTTTCGCTCGGCGCTCGGTAAACAGGAGAATAAATAGTTCTCCCATTTACTTATCCAAAATCACGCCAAAAATCCCTTCGGATATTTTCGGTTCGATTAATTAATTTATTAATTAATTAATCCCTACCGATAACCCTATCTTTAACTTCCTTAATTTTACGTACGTAGGAAAACCCGAATCTCCCCGTTTCTATCTCTCACATAAATATCGGCTGACGGGATATTAAATCTTAAAATCTGACCACCGGTTATTTAATCACCTTAAATTCTGACCACCCGATTATTTAACCACCCTTATTAAATAATCAAATCCCATTGGATTCAAATTACCGGATATTTAAATCAACCCTTTTTAAATTTAGTCACCGATTATTTAATCACCTTTATTAAATAATCTTGTGGGAAACAAATCCCCGATTTAAATATCCCGATTTTATCTCTTATCTAATGCACGAGATAAAATCCCACAATTTAAATCCTAAATTAATTCGTACGTAGGAGGATTTAAATTTCCCTCACCGGATAATTAGTTAATTAATTAATTAATTACCCCTACGAGATAACCCACCTTATCTCTAACGGGTGCAAGATATTTTGCACGGTCCCCGATGCGTGACTAATTACCGCAACGCTAAGGATCCCGTTCCGGGAGATCCCGATATCGGATTTCGAATCCGATCGCACCGTCGGTCATCGTTTTTCGCGCTCTATCGCAGAAAAATACACACACCTAGTCCCGGCCGACTTAAGAAAATTAAATAAATTTTATTTCGCTTAAGGCCTAAGCGATTACATGTGAGTTCAAAAATACCCGAAGGGTCGGATCACTACACCACTCACACTTTATAAAAAGTTTCGTCCCGAAACTTAAACTCAAACCTCACTAAACAGTTCGGGAAAACATTCCCTCATTTTCGACTCCAGTTCCCACGTCGCCTCGCGCTCCTCGTGGTTGCTCCACTGGATCTTCACGTAGGGGATCGTTCGGTTGCGCAGCTTCTTGTCCTCTCTTGCCAAAATCCGCACTGGCGTCTCCTCGACGCTCAAGTCCTCTCGCAACTCAATGGTGGAGGCATCCAAGGCATGAGAGGGGTCAGCGAGGTACTTCCGGAGCATCGAGACATGGAACACGTTGTGGACTCGTTCGAGGTTCGGGGGCAGGGCTAACCGGTACGCCACCGGTCCCACGCGCTCTAGGATTTCGAACGGTCCTACGTATCTTGGGCTCAATTTCCCCTTTATGCCGAAACGTCGGTTTCCCTTGGAGGGTGAGACCCGGAGCAGCACGTGCTCGCCTACCATGAATTCTAAGTCTCGGCGTCTGTTATCTGCATAGCTTTTCTGTCTGCTTTGGGCGGTCAGCAGCCTTTGTTTAATTAATCGCACCTTTGCTTCGGTCTCCTCCACCAAATCTGGGCCCAGGAACTTTCGCTCGCCTAAGTCATCCCAGCATATCGGAGACCGACAGCGGCGCCCGTACAGTGCCTCGTACGGCGCCATCTGAATGCTGGCCTGGTAACTGTTATTGTAGGCAAATTCCACCAGGGGCAAACACCGTGCCCACCCTTCGCCCAAGTCCAGAACGCATGCTCGAAGCATGTCCTCCACGATCTGTATCACCCGCTCTGATTGTCCATCGGTTTGCGGATGAAAGGCTGTGCTGAAGTGTAACTTGGTTCCCATTGCTCGTTGTAGACTTCGCCAAAAGTTCGACACAAAACGTGTGTCTCTGTCCGACGTGATGGATGTTGGTACACCGTGCAACCTCACTATCTCGTCGATGTACGTTTGCGCCAGTCGTTCCCGAGTCCATGTCGTGTGTATGGGCAAAAAGTGGGCCGATTTTGTCAAACGGTCCACGATCACCCATATCGCATCGTGTCCCTGTGGCGACCTCGGAAATCCGGTTACAAAATCCATGGTAATCATGTCCCATTTCCACTCGGGCACCGGTAAAGGTTGCAACTTTCCTGCCGGCCGTTGATGTTCGGCCTTCACCCGTTGGCACACTAGGCAGTGCGCCACCAATCGCGTTACGTCTTCCTTCATTTTCGGCCACCAGAAGGTTTGCTTGACGTCTTTGTACATCTTCGTTCCCCCGGGATGCGCTGTATATGGGGCATTATGCGCTTCCCGCAGGATCTCCTCCTTGAGCTCCGGTAGATCCGGCACGCAAATTCGCCCCCGAAATCGTATCGTGCCGTCGGAGCTCACCATAAAGTCGCTCTCCTCGTCTGTGTTTATCCTACTTCGCACCAGCTGGAGCTGTTGGTCAGTCGATTGGCCTTCGAGAATCCTGTCCAGCAGAGTAGGTCTGACCACCAGCGTCAAAAGTCGTGCGACTGTCCCTGCCGGGACTACCTCTAGTCTTAATCGCGAAAATTCCGCAATCAGGCTGTCCTGCCGTGTGATGGAGCTTACATCTACCTCCACGGCCTGTCCTTTGCGGCTCAAGGCATCGGCCACCACGTTGGCCTTTCCCGGGTGATAGTGGATCGTCAGATCGTAATCCTTTAATAGCTCCAGCCACCGCCTTTGTCGCAGATTTAGCTCTCTTTGGGTGAAGAGGTACTTGAGGCTCTTATGATCCGAATACACATTGCAGTGTGCCCCGTACAGGTAGTGCCTCCAAAGCTTGAGCACAAACACCACCGCTGCGAGTTCCAAGTCGTGCACGGGGTAATTCCGCTCATACTCCTTGAGCTGCCTTGACGCATAGGCTATGACCTTTCCCCGTTGCATGAGCACTCCACCCAATCCATTCCGTGACGCGTCGCAGTATACTTCGTAATCCTCCCCAGGCTCTGGCAGGGCGAGAATCGGGGCTCGCGTCAACCTATCCTTAAGCTCCTCGAAGCTTCTTTGACACTTGTCCGTCCAGACAAACTTCTCCCCCTTTTTCGTTAAACGGGTTAGGGGGGTGGCTATCTTGGAGAAGCCCTCCACGAAGCGCCGGTAATACCCGGCTAATCCTAGGAAGCTTCGAATTTCCGTCACCGTGGTCGGTCGGGGCCAGTCCGTTACCGAATCTATCTTCTTTGGATCCACCGCGACTCCGGCCGCTGAGATCACGTGCCCCAAGAACCCGACCTCTCGGAGCCAAAACTCACACTTTTTGAGTTTGGCGTAGAGTTTCTGTTCCCGTAGGGTCTGGAGGACTGTGCGCAGGTGTTCTTCATGTTCCTCGTCTGTACGGGAGTAGATGAGGATATCGTCGATGAAGACCACCACGAACAAGTCCAAGAAGGGTTTGAATACCCTGTTCATCATATCCATGAACACTGCCGGGGCATTTGTGAGCCCGAACGGCATTACCGTAAACTCGTAATGGCCATAGCGAGTACGGAAAGCCGTTTTGGGAACGTCCTCCCCCTTGACCCGGACCTGATGATAGCCCGACTGTAGGTCAATCTTTGAGAACACCGTCGCCCCCCGTAACTGATCGAAGAGGTCATCGATCCTTGGTAGGGGGTACTTATTCTTGACCGTCACTTTATTTATCTCTCGGTAATCGATACACAACCGGAGACTCCCGTCCTTTTTCCTTACAAACAGGACGGGTGCGCCCCAAGGTGATGCGCTTGGTCTGATGAATCCTTTGTCCAGGAGGTCCTCCAACTGCGCCTTGAGTTCCTTCAGCTCCGCGAAGGCCATCCTGTACGGTGCCTTGGTGATGGGCTTGGTGCCGGGGAGCAGTTCAATTGGGAAGTCAACCTCCCGCTCCGGTGGCATTCCGGGAAGCTCCGCCGGAAAGACATCCGGGAATTCTCCTACCACGGGAATTTCCGAATGCGGGGGGACGGGTCGGGTGGCTAGATCTACTGAGGCTAGGTAGGCCACGCACCCGCCCTCTATCAACTTCCTAGCTCGTGACGCGGAGATGACGGCAAGAAAGGACGTGCTCTTGCACGCCAAGTACACGTTTTCTGGGAATCCCGGCTTCCGCAGTTGCACCTGTCGCTTCTCGCAGTCGATGACCGCCTGATACTCGGTAAGCCAGTCCATGCCCAAAACCACGTCGTATTCTTTTAACGGTAGGACCACCAGATCCCAGGGGCACGACAACCTTCCCATTCCGGCGGCATACCAGGAGGCTCCGCCGGAAATACATCCGGGAAATCTCTTACCACGGGACCGCTAAGCCTGAGTTGGGAAGCGGCCCTGAGCTGCATGACAGCCCACCAAGTTTTCGGTAGCAAGGCTTCGGGCGGAGCCCATTTGTCCCTTGCGCGGCCCTTAGCGGGCCCCGAAAACACTGGATTTTTTTTTTTTTTTTAAAACTTCGAAACCCGCCCGTGCGCATAGGCCGGGGGAGGTTTCGCCTAGCACCTAAGGTTCTTAGAGAGGGAGAGAGAGAGTCTAACGAGTGTAACTGGCTAAGGTGTAGTCGGCTCTTTAAGCAAGCGAAAGAGAAAAGAAAAAAAAAAATAACTGAACAGTAATCACCTGCCGTCCCTAGGTCTGGGACGTCGCGTCCCCCGCTGCAGTATCCCGGGGAGTCCGCCCACAGCCCCTGGGCCAACGTCGCACGGCGTGCCGGGGAAGGGGTCTAACATCTGAGGAGTCTGAGGAGTCTGTGGGGTCCGAGGGCTCCTGGTCGTCGGGCGGATCCCTTGGCTGGACGGGAGCCGCGGCACCGTCTGCACCCTTTTGCGGTGGCGGCATAGGGGCAGCGGCGGCGGGCCTCTGAGGGCAAACATCCTGAGTGTGATCCGGCAACCCGCACTGGTTGCAGTAATGGTACCTCCAAGTGCACTCCACTACCGGGTGAGTACCCTGGCAAATCACGCACGGTCCCTGGGGTGGTCTCGCGTCCTCTGCTGGAGCCTGTCCTTCCTTCCGCGCCCCCTTCGGGGGTCCCCTTCCTCGGTCTCCTCGGGCGGGGTCCCCTTGGGGAACGGGTGTAGCAGTCCTCTCTGTCCCCCTTGTTCGCGGTGCCGGAGGCCTGGTGACCCCCGGTTTCCAAGGGCAGTGATAACGGTTATGGCCCGGCCTGCCACACCGATAACAATGGTCGTATCTCCACGGACACTCCGTCACCTGGTGCGCTCCCACACATATGGGGCAAGGCCTCCCAAACGGTCTGGGTCCTGCTCCCGCCACCCTTGCGAAATCGCTTTCCGTCCTCGGGCGTTTGTGTACCGGGCCCTCCGTCGGTCCCGGATAGGCAACTCTCTCTCGCGCGCGCGCATCTCGGCTAGTTCCTGCTCTGCTCGCAGGGCTAACATAACTGCCTCGTTGAAGGTGGGGAATCCGGTTGGTGGCATCCCCCGCTGGACGTCGTTCCTAGCGCCCCGCTGGGTGTGGTCAACACCTTCAAGTTCTCGGATCAGTAAGCCCAATCGTTCCGTAAGGGTCAGCATTTGTCCTGCTATATCGCGCAGCTGATTTAGGAGTAAACGGCTGGCTGCTGCTGCGGGATCCATCTGTTCGTTACGAATCGATTAGTACTCGGTGGCCAAACCTTGGCCGTCTGCTGCTGTAGACAAAGAAACCACGTCAATCCTATGGCTATATCCCTAGCACATCGTCTCACGGTTTCACCTATGTTACGTTCCCGTTTCCCCGTACTCTCTCGTACTACACCTACACCTTGGTTATCTCATTTCCAATTTGCTTGTGGTACCTAGCACTGTGGATGTAAATCACGTCTACTATGGTTGTGGTTGTATCTCTCTGATACCATTTAATCTGTCACGCCCCCGGGGGTTTTTGAGTCATGTGAAGCGGAAAAACGTGTCTATTTTTTTTTTTTCTTTTTAATAAGGAAACATAATCTTCAACCCCGGTGCGTGCCAGACCGCCACATACGCAAATTCACTCTGTCCACGGACAGAGTCTCCTTTGCATATGCACGGCGTCTTATTTACAACATGTCATTCAATCACAAATATTATGCATCAATTCCCAACCAACAACCATACCGTAGACGTTCACCATCAATTATAGCAAGTTAATTAAGCGGCATCACTGTTTGGAAAGGATAAAGCCCAGAGTTGAAAACCCGTGCCCACACGGCACTTCATTTTGAGAAAACATTTTCGCAATCCTTTAACTCATCATGAAAACATGCCGCACATAAGAACACTACTAAAAGTATCATACTATAACCTACACCTCATCCACAGAGCTAATACAAGTTCACAACTAAGCCATCCACAAGCAAAATAAAGATTCATGCATAAGGAAATGAGTTGGAGTCAAAAGAATCAAGATAACCAAGTGTCCGACTACGGTCCTCACTACGCAGTCCCACCGTCACCCCGGCTGACGCACCTAATAGCAGTACCTGTCACGGAGTGGGTAACGTCAGTGACAAACAAAGTAGATGTCTAATAGTAACAAGAAGGGAAAACAAACCGAATACACCGAGTACCCCGTAACCTTTCGTTAAACCCCCTGTGCATATTTTAAGCTGGGCACCAGTCCCAGAGTACCTGTCGGGGTGACTAAAGTCCCCCCTCGTGCACAAACACCTTTTGATGCTTTAACCACTTCACGGGGCTAGTGCGGCCCCTATAGCAGCCGTGAAGAGGTCCTCACGGCTCCCACTCCTTTGTGAGGCACACGGGTCAAAAAGACCACTTTTCCGGAAAAGTACACCATGCGGTGGCCCGGTCCGCCAGTGTACGTGCAGCATCCGTCACCGGATTGCCAAAATTGGCGTGTAGTGAGCACCGCGACCGCAGCCGCTTAAATTGTCAGATAAAATATCTTTAATCGAAAGGTTAGCTTACCATCTACTTTGTTAGGTAAATTAAAGAATACTTTAATGGCGATAAATGCACTTACTGCACTTGTTGCACTTATGGCAACTCTACCCACCTGGTTGGAGAGAAGACGGGTCACCCGAGCCCTTTGCACTCTCCCGCTGCGCACCCGGACCTATATAAAGTCCGCACGGACACTAAGGTCAGAAAATATACTAACATATCGCAATAGAAAAATACCCCACATTATTATTTACAAAAGTCCGGCACCGTCCCGCTGTCCGGCGGGGCACCCATGCCTTGAACGGCCGTCACCGTCCGTCGGAGCCGCGCATGGCGGGGCTCCGCGGACGGCGTCCTCACAGCACCCAGCGCGGCGTTCGCGCGGTGCTCGTGCGGACACGGGTCCGCGCGGCGCCCGCGCGAACGCCCGCGCGGCGCCCGTGCGGCACCCCGCGCGGGTGCCCGGGCGGCACCCCGCGTGGCTCCCCGCGCGGGGCCGCCCGCGCGGCACCCCGCGCGGGTGCCCGCGCGGCACCCCGCGCGGGGCCGCCCGCGCGGGCCGCCCGCGCGGCACCCCGCGCGGGTGCCCGCGCGGCCCGCGCGGGGCGCCCGCGCGGCACCCCGCGCGGGTGCCCGCGCGGCACCCCGCGCGGGGCCGCCCGCGCGGCCCCCCGCGCGGGGGCCGCCCGCGCGGCACCCCGCGCGGGTGCCCGCGCGGCGCGGGGCGCCGCGCGGGCCGCCCGCGCGGGGCCGCCCGCGCGGCGCCCCGCGCGGGTGCCCGCGCGGCGCCCGCGCGGCACCCCGCGCGGCACCCCGCGCGGGGCCGCCCGCGCGGTGGCCGCGCGGTGTCCGCGCGGCGCCCGCGCGGGTGTGACCCGCGCGGCGCCGCCGCCGCTTGCGGTGGCGCCCGGTCGTCCGTGTGTTTCTCCCCTTCACCCCGCGCGATGCCCTAGTGGCACCGCGCGCCTCCTTTGTCCGTTCCGTTCGTCTAACATAACTACGATGACGACGACGGTAACGGGGACGGGGGAGAAATTCAAGAAACCTAAAACGGGCGACTAGGAAAATTCGGAAAAATTATTAAAAAATATAAAACTAACCGGAGATCTTCGGGAAAGTGTCCGGTCACGTTTCTTGCCCTCGGGTCGGCGTTTGGGACGATTGGTTCCTTCTCCTTTCTCCGGTTATGGATCCGTTCTCTCTTTTCTCTTACTTTTCCTCACCGGTTGGGGGTTTCGGTAGCACGAAAGAGGAGGGTTTGAGGAGGCGGTAAAATAAGAATAGGGTTTCGCTCGGCGCTCGGTAAACAGGAGAATAAATAGTTCTCCCATTTACTTATCCAAAATCACGCCAAAAATCCCTTCGGATATTTTCGGTTCGATTAATTAATTTATTAATTAATTAATCCCTACCGATAACCCTATCTTTAACTTCCTTAATTTTACGTACGTAGGAAAACCCGAATCTCCCCGTTTCTATCTCTCACATAAATATCGGCTGACGGGATATTAAATCTTAAAATCTGACCACCGGTTATTTAATCACCTTAAATTCTGACCACCCGATTATTTAACCACCCTTATTAAATAATCAAATCCCAATTGGATTCAAATTACCGGATATTTAAATCAACCCTTTTTTTTTAAATTTTAGTCACCGATTATTTAATCACCTTTATTAAATAATCTTGTGGGAAACAAATCCCCGATTTAAATATCCCGATTTTATCTCTTATCTAATGCACGAGATAAAATCCCACAATTTAAATCCTAAATTAATTCGTACGTAGGAGGATTTAAATTTCCCTCACCGGATAATTAGTTAATTAATTAATTAATTACCCCTACGAGATAACCCACCTTATCTCTAACGGGTGCAAGATATTTTGCACGGTCCCCGATGCGTGACTAATTACCGCAACGCTAAGGATCCCGTTCCGGGAGATCCCGACATCGGATTTCGAATCCGATCGCACCGTCGGTCATCGTTTTCGCGCTCGATCGCAGAAAAATACACACACCTAGTCCCGGCCGACTTAAGAAAATTAAATAAATTTTATTTCGCTTAAGGCCTAAGCGATTACATGTGAGTTCAAAAATACCCGAAGGGTCGGATCACTACACTTCTCTCCCAAGTTAGCACATGAGTTCACGATATCTTGCAATCGTGTGTAATAGTCAGTGAAGGATTCATTCTCTGCCATAGAGATAGAGTCAAACTTGCTCGTAAGCATTTGCAGTTTCTGAATCTTCACTAAGTTAGTTCCCTCATGCGTAACTTGAAGAACATCCCAGATTTCTTTCGCAGTCTCACATGCCGAGACGCGAGAGAACTCAGTTTGTGACAAAGCATTAAATAGAGCATTAATTCCTTTGCCATTGTAAGAAGATAAGTCTATCTCTTCCTTGGTCCATTTCGACCTAGGTTTTAAGGTGCGAACATCATCTAAAATTTCAGTTGGATTAGACCATCCTAATTCAATTGATTGCCACACCCTTTCGTCGATGGAAATTAAAAAGCTTTCATCCGTACTTTCCAGTACGCATAATTTGTTCCATCAAAGAAAGGGGGTCGATTGATGTTTCCACCTTCAACCATTGTTTACAACCCTATTCCCGCTCTGATACCACTTGTTGGGTTAGGTTATAAGGATCTAAATAGGGGAAAAAACACCTAGAGGGGGGTGAATAGGTGTAAACAATAAACACTCAAAAAATCATTGCGCAATAAAACCCAATGCGGAAAAATAAAAGAACACGCAAGATTTTTACGTGGAAAAACTCCAAACCGGAGTAAAAAACCACGGGACCGATAACACGGCGAAATCCACTAGAATTAACACACGTACAAGGTGATATAACGTACTCACAGACGACTCAACCTTTTATACCCATCCTAGTAGATCTCTCGCTCGCCTCCACGACTCTCTCTCGAATCCACGATCCGCGCCCAACGCTGAATCCACAGCGTCACACGTCCAACGTCGAGTCCACGACGTCCGACCGAATCCACGGTCTTCACCCATGGCACGCTTCGAATCCACGAACGTACCTCGCTCCGAATCCACGAGAGCGGTTGCACCTTGAATCCACAAGGCCACGCGAGTCCACGCGCCGATTTTGGGTAAATCGTTGTTTGTTTGGGTGGTGATGATCCGCCGAATACTTAGATTAAAATAGATCGGAAATACCATCTAAGTATTCATTGATTTGATTCTACTCAAAATGTGAGTATGGAAAACCTAGAATCAAATCAATCAATATAGATGAAGAAACATAGAATAAATCTATTGATTTCCTTTCTTCTCTATATGTGGATTTTTCTTTTCGGCTATATTTTCTTAATGCCGATCTATTGCGGATGCCCTAGAAATGAAAATAGGGCTATTTATAGGTTAGAAACCCTTGGAAGAATATAAGGATCAAAAACAAACTTTTCTGGAAATTTTTCCGACGGCGATCCGGATTGGATTTGGCGATCCGGATTGCAGAAGCAGAAAGACGATTTCCAGAAAAATTGCTGTTCGGGATCCGGATCGTAGTCCCCGATCCGGATCGTTCATACATTTTGCAAAATACCATGTTCGGGATCCGGATTGCAGAAGCTGTGATCCGGATTGAAGCAGTGTATGAACAACACACCTTTCGGGATCCGGATTGCAAGTCTGATCCGGATCCTGAACATGTCCCATGTCCAGTTTTTGATGTTAAGCAATTAAAACCTCTTCCAGGTGTTTCTACACTATAAGAAGTATTCGGATCATCAAAATTCTTTAGTTAAACGTACCTGATCCTTTTGAATTCTTCTTTCTTGAGATTGAGGTATACGATCCGAAGTTTCTTCATCTTCAATCTTCAAGACATATTACATTCACGAAATACGCCAACTCAAATTCCGTAACACCCATTAAGTCCATATGCAAAAGTTCCAAAGGCCGTTTTGTACCTATGTGGTTCAAGTTCTTGTGTGCAGTCCTAGACTGTTTTCCCTTTTTGCAACCGCCACACACAAGGTTTTGTTCAAAAGAAAGTTTCGGAACCCCCTTGACCACATCTTTGTTCGAAATTCTAGCAAGTTCCTTAAAGTTTATGTGACCTAGCCTTTCGTGCCAAAGAATTTCATTTTTCAAAGATGCTAGGTTACATTTTTCAGAAATCTTAGTAGGAACTACATAACAATTGTTTTCTGATCTAACCCCTTTTAAAAAGAAAGCATGGTTCTCGTCAGTTACAGTACATTTATCAGATGAAAAATTAACTGAATAACCACTATCACAAAGTTGACTTATGCTTATGAGGTTAGTCTTAAGGCCATGAACAAATAACACATTATTTAGAACCGGGCCATCTGGAATAGCTACCGTTCCCTTTCCAACAATTTTGGAAGACCGACCATCTCCGAAAACAACAAGTCCTCCGGAGTTTTTCTCGAATGTTTGAAAACAGTTTTTATCACCGGTCATATGACGGGAACAACCGCTATCCAGATACCAAGACGAACTATCATATGCATGCAAGGAAACATTGGTAGCAAGACAAGGGAAAATTTCACCTTTGCGCACCCAAACCTTTTTGAATGCGTCGGTAATGATCGTGAAGTTGATCTCCTAGGTGAGAGCGTCTTGCTTGAAGAATTGCTGCTCCTTGATGATGTCGTCTTGAGCGGTGTACTACCAAGGCTCTTTTCCTTTGAATGATTTGCAGTTGATTTCTGAGGAATAGCCTTTTGGTAGTCATTGCAAGAGGTGCTTGAGGTGTGCGTTTGGCTTCCGTCTTGCAATTTCTCCTTATGTGCCCTGAAATGCCACAACGAAAACATACCTTAGGTCTTGACGATCCCGAGGAGGATGTAGTAGGCTTGTTGTCGTTGCTTGTCGTGAATTCCGGTGTCGGAGGAGGAGATACCGACTGAGGCACAAATACTGTCCCACTCGAACTTGGAATGTCTCCAGTTTGAGTGTATCCGAGGCCGAACTTATTTCTTTGACCAAGACCAAGAAGTCTGTCCAACTTACTCCTTCCAGAAGAAAATCTCTTTAAGTCATCCTTCAGTTGGCGTATGGTCTCCGTCATTTCCAATTTTTCCTGTCGAGCCTCGCCGTTGAGCTTCAAGAAGTAATTCGCTTTGTTCACCATATCCATATAATTCTTCTCGAGTTGCTCATTGGACTCTTGAAGGGAAACATTTGTTTTAATCAGATTATCCCTTTCCACTTCAAGATCGGTTGAGAGAGAGGTTACCCTTTTTACTTCTTCTTCGAGATCCTGCAATCTCCCTTTCAACCCCTTGTTTTGCTTAGCCAGTTTCTTTGAATCCCTCAAAAGTCTGTGGTAGGCTAGAGCAAAATCTTCACCTTCAGAATCATCTGATTCATCGTCCGTTGCAATCTTTTCAACAGGGAGGAGTTGGACAATGAATCGGATGTACTTGCCATTAAGCACATGAAGGGTGAAGATGTAGTGGACGCGTGGAATAAGTCGCTAGCCTTTCTTTGACTTTGACGTTATCACCTCTTCTCATGACGTCCGACTGAGGGACTAATTTGGGTGTCTTTCCGAATAGTCCGTCGGGGCTCGCGGACATTTTCGGCTGTAGAACTCGCGAACGGAGCGCGAGGATGCTTTCGGTTTCGGGTTTCCGACTCCCGGTTCATCCAGAATAAATTTTTGAGTTTGGACCCCCTAGTAAGTGCCCCGGGATCCGTGTTGGGTCCGCACGGTTTTGAAATATACTTATTCGAGAGAAAAAGAGGGGGGGGCTTAGGGTTTTCTTATTTCTCCTCTCTTCTTTTGCTTCCCTCTCGTAGCCGTCGGCAAGGTGGGAACGACCGAAAAAAAAGAAAAGAGG
>CM054940.1:17583598-17765374 GCA_029168755.2 Tillandsia fasciculata
CTAGAGAGAGAAAGAGAGAAAGTGCAATATAGCCAAGTTGTTCCTCACTATATTTTCCCTACCTCCTCGTGTAAACGTTCCTATATTTTCTGGACGTTCGACCAAGCGCGATTCCGGATTTTACAGTGTGCCTCGTTTTTTCTTTTTTTGGTCCCCAATCTTGGCCCCGTTATCGTCGCATTTCAGTCCGAGGAGTCCCCTGCGCTGTACAGAAGAGTCCTTTTTCGACGATTTCTTCGCCAGTGTGTTCCTAAGAGGTAGGGCTTCATTTTCTTTTCTGTGTTATTGTTTCTGGATTCAGATTCCTTGGCAACGATTCCCGAGGTGTTTTGACCCCCTCTTTTGCTGTTTGGGTTTTTTGGACAGCGGCGACTTCGACGAATTGTTTCTCCGCGTAGGAATATCAGATCGAGGCGATTCAAGAGTCTATTTTGGGCTACTTTTCGCGAGGAACGCAACCGTGATTTTTTTGGGATTTTAGGAGCTCGGGACAAAGGTGAAATTCCTCGTTTTGCGTGCTGATTATAAAAATAGCAAATCTATTTTGAGACTTGTAGTTTTTACACTCGTGTACACTTATGTGTGTTGTAGGATACTGTTTCAGCTGACGGTGTGCTTAGAGGACAGGGTATTTTCTTGGTTGTTTTGTGCATGCTTTTCGAGGTGGGTGGTTGTTGCTTACCTCATTACTGACTATCTCACTAGGAGTATTAGAGATTCCCGACTTTAAACAGATAATCGGTACTTGTACTCATGAAATGCATAAGTAAACCCCACAAATAATATGACAGCTCATTTATGGTAAACTAGGACACTGTTGTTAGACATATGCTGTAAACTATCATCGCATGCTAAAGTATTATCATAAAACCATCTTTTTCTAAATAAATATTTAATACTTTCCTTTTGTTTCTAAATGCGAACCTTTGCATGCTTGTTTGGACATCTAGATGGACTACTATTTATTGCTACACTATCTTTGGGACTTGACTTAGGAGAAACCATGTTTCACTATTCTCCTTCGCATTCGGATATATGTTGCTCGGTTTGAACAGGGTTTGGGATAGTGTAGTTAAGGCTTGAGTCTGGGACAGGTTTGACTCGATGATATATCGTGGGGCATGGTAGTAACCGCGGACTTGAGGCGGTTAGCCAGCTGTTGATTACTCTATCAGATTTTGGACTTATAGGGTGTTACGGCGACCGTGGATATTAGGCGGTTGACCGGATGTTCACTTATGCATCAGATTGGGTTTCAGATTTTCCTAGTGGACGGTGTTTCCCACTTGTGATTACTATTGCATCTGATTGGGGATCAGGGTTACTTTAGTGGATGGATATTTCCCACTTTGATCATAGTCATGATCCGTCCTCCGCTGCTATGGTGAGACATTGGTTACAGAGATATTGATACAGAGATACTTTACTCTTGTGGGTCGCTCCCCTCGAGTGCCACTCCGGAGTAGGCTTTTTGACCGTGACGGGTGCCGGTTAGTTGATGAGTTGCGGGTGATGACAGAGCAGGCAGTGCCAGTATTTCCTGGCCCTTTGATTGGGTTTCTTTGGGCAGTTAGCTTTATGGTTGCATATATACAGTTATCTTTTTGGCACTGCATTTAGAGGCATAGTAGTGGTAGTTTCCTTTTTCGGCAGTCTTTATTGCATACCACTGTTCTTTCCTTTTGCCTCTTATAGTCCTAGTGGGTGTGTCAGTGTTTGAGGTTTTACCCACTAGGGGAGGCTACTGGTTTATCTAGTAGTTCTCACCCCCTTTGTTGTTTTCTGTCCTTTTCCCCTGTGTTTTGCAGAGTCATCTGCGGGAGCTGCTGGGCCTTCAGCAGCGGATCGAGGTAAGAGGATTGCGGACTAGCTAGATCATCTACCCCGACTGTGAGAGTAGCTGGACTTTTATTGTACCCCTTTTGTATCTCAGACTATATTAGTTTACTTTTGGGACTGGCTTTAGCCAGCTGGTTGTATATTTATGGTGAGCTGGGAGTATATTGTACTTTTATGTCAGCTTGTAGCTTATTTCAGTCTGAGATTACTTTTAGTTCTATTAGTTCAGCTCTGTTTATGCTCTTTTATTGTATATTATCTATCTGAGCAGGTTACCAGCGCTTCGTGTACATGGAAAATTCCGTGTGCACGGCGGATCTGTTGGCGGGCCCGGGTTCTGGTTCACACCCGGGGCGTGATATTTTTGGTGTTGGCATATTTCGTGAGTCAAGTCAGTAAGTTGAGTCGGAGTCTTGAAGTGATCAAACTGTCAATCAGCAATCGAAGACTTAGAGAAGATTCAACAAGAGCTCAAGTTGACACTTAGTATTTTGAGTCTTGAAGATTGAAGGTGAAGAATTGTGGATCAATTACATCAATCTCAAGGAAAGGATTCGGATTGATCAGGTACGTTTAACTAAATAATTTTGGTGATCCGAATACATTAGTAGTTTAGAAACACTTGGATAAGTTTTCATTGCTTAAAAATCAAAAACTGGACAAATTGGATGTTCAGAGTCCGGATCAGAATTTCTGATCCTGAACCGATCCGGATCAGAATTCCGATCCGGATCAGAATTTCGATCCGGATCAGAATTTCGATCCGGATCCCGAACCTTGTTTTTTCAGGAATTGCTGAAAAAGACGACAGCAGGATCGCCGTAATCCGATCCGGATCGTCGTGCGGGAAAAATTCTATTAAGGCAGTTTTTGATGCTTATCTCTTTCCAAAGGTTTCTAAACTATAAATAGACACTTAGGGTTTCTCAAGAACTACCGATCAATTTATAAAACACTTGAGAGCAACCCTAGAGGCTAGGTTTTTATCGTTCTTCTTTATAGCCTCTTTTAGGTCAATTCGACGGTTCTTCCAAGATCTATCTTTTGTCAAATTGATCTAGTCTTTGCTTAGAGATTTCTTCTACGGTTCCTCAATGATAATCTAAGCAAAGGATCACCATCGAAGCCATTATTTTGTATCGGCTGAGTTTGCGTCGTGGATTCGACGTAGCACCATCGATTCGGTGTGTTGAAGGCGTTTCGTGGATTCGAAACGTGTGCTCGTGGATTCGAGTGGCGTTCGTGGATTCGAACGTGTGCAGTGGACGTGCAATCGGTGGAGCGCAAGATCGAAAGAAGTTGAAGGAGGGGTTTGAGTCCGTGTAGTCGGTAATCACCTTGTTATTCTTCTTTTCTTAGTGGATTGTTATTCCGTGTTGGTCCCGTGGTTTTTCTCCTGGATTGGAGTTTCCACGTAAATCTCGGTGTGCTGTTTTTATTTTCCGCATTGGTTTTTATTTTGCACTGAGATTTATTTTTTAAATATTACACCTATTCACCCCCCTCTAGGTGTTTGATAGTACCTATTTAGATCCTTGTGGATCCTTATATTAAAAACCAACAGATTTGACGTGCCATCGTAGATTCGATGTGTTGAAGGCGTTTCGTGGATTCGAAACATGTTGCTCGTGGATTCGAGTGGTGTTCGTGGATTCGGACATGTGCATTGGACCTACAGTCGATGAACGCAAGATCCAGAGAAGTTGAAGGAGGGTTGGAGTCCGTGGAGTCGGTAATCACCTTGTTATCTTTCTATTCTTAGTGGATTATTATTGCGTGTTGGTCCCGTGGGTTTTTTACTCCTGGTTGGAGTTTTTCCACCTAAATCTCGATGTGCTATCTTTATTTTTCGTATTATATTTTAAATTGCACTAAGATTTGGTTTTTTGGATATTATACCTATTCACCCTCCCCTCTAGGTATTTGATAGAACCTATTTAGATCCTTGGGGATCCAAAACCTACACACTGGGCCCTGATGTTTTGCAAGAGGCTGAGGAAAAGGTGCAAATTACGCGTCAACGTCTAGTGACGGCGCAAAGTCGGCAGAAGAGCTATGCGGACAAACGGCGGCGCGATCTAGAATTTAAGGTTCGGGATCATGTATTTCTGAAGGCATCGCCCACGAAGGGAGTAGTGCGGTTTAGGATGCGGGAAAGTTAAACCCCCGTTTCCTTGGTCCTTACGAAGTATTGGAGTGGGTTGGCCTAGTTGCCTATAAAGTGGCATTGCCCCCAAACTTGGCAGGAATTCATGATGTATTCCATGTGTCACAGCTCCGCCAGTATGTCCATGGCCCGAGGCACATAATCAACTACCCACCGCTTGATCTATGGGAGGACATGAGCTACGATGAGTTCCCGTACAAGATTGTAGATCAGCATGAAAGAAGGTTAAGAAACCGCTTCATCCCCTATGTGAAAGTGCTTTGGACGAGGCACAGCGAAGAAGAAGCCACGTGGAAGCCTGAGGCTATGATGCGGGAGCACTACTCTCGCCTATTCGAGGAATAAACCATAAGGTATGTGGGTTTTCGTTTCGCAGATGAAACTCCTAAAGGATGGGAGAATGTAGTGCACCGATTTCCGCAAAATGGCGAAACTCGGCAAAAATACTTGTAACACATTTCTAATGTAATCACAAGTGACTTAGAAGCATTTCGAATCGATACAAAAGCCGTAGAGTTGAAAAATGAGTTGGAATTGAGAATTTGAAGCTTCAAATTGTGAAGCTTAAGTCTTTGTTCGCCGATTTCTGCAAAGTGACGAAAAGACTTGTAACATATTTTAAATATGATTATAGTCAAGTTCGGTGCGTTTCGGACTGACACGAAGAGCATCGGGTCGAAAAGTGAGTTAAAGCAAGGACTTGGGGAAATTCTGGAATTCTGATTTTCGTTATCGGCAAGCTTTTTCGAGGCCCTATCTCGAGGACTTAGAGTAGTCAAAAAATTAAAAAGAAATCGTGGGGTGTCTCAGAAAAGTTTGCTGATAAAAGGGATGAAGTGCCGAGGTGAGAGATTAAAAAAAAAAATAGGAGAACGAAGAGGAGCAAAATGGTTGAGGAATTCTGAAACTGCAATTTGCTGATACAGTTTTATCGGCAAGCTGTTTCGAGGCCCTCTCTTGAGGGCTTAGAGCAGCCCAAAAATTTAAAAGAAATCGTGGGAGTTTAAGAAAAATTTGTAGAATAAAGGTGTGACACCCCCAGAATTTGGATTAGTCCTATATATAAATGATATAATAGGACTAAATCTCTTAACCCCGGCTATAGCATTTTGGATGGTAGCAAGATCCAAGAGGTTATGAGAGTTAAGCGTTCTAGAGCTAGAGTAGTTCTAGGATGGGTGACCCCCTGGGAAGTGGGGCATCACAGTTGGTGTTACGGCATTTTGGTGTTGGCATATTTCGTGCGTCAAGTCAGTGAGTTGAGTCGGAGTCTTAAAGGGATCAAATTGTCAAATCAGCCTTCGAAGACTCATTGAAGATTCAACATGAGCCCAAGTCAACTCCCAGGTATGATTAAATATAGATCATGGTGATTAAAGTTCATTTTAATCATTGGAAACAGGAAATTAATGAAAACCGCTTTAGACTTGGTTTTAGGAACTTGGTTTTATCTTACAACTTATTTTAAGTTTGGATTCCGTACTTCGTCTGTTTTGGATAAAGTTTATCTTGAAAAAATCAGTTTTTACATTGAGTACCGGAACCACACTTGAAGTTCCTCAAATCCGACACAGAATTTTCTGAAATTTGTATTGCGTACCGGAACACAGACTCACGTACCGGAACACAATAGAAAAATCTGTGTTTTGCACCATTGAGTACCGGAACACAATATTTGGTACCGGTACACAATGCTGCCTCGGGAAAAGTTTCCTAAACCGACTCTAATTCGTTTCCAAGGGCTATAAATAGATACTTAGGGTTTCTCGACTACATGAGACCAATACCGAAAACACTCGAGAGCAACCCTAGAGGCTGGTTTTTATCTTTCTTCTCTTTAGCCTCTTTTAGGTCAATTCGACGGTTCTTCTAAGATCTATCTTTTGTCGAATTGATCTAAACTTTGCTTAGAATTTCTTTCTATGGTTCTTCAATGATAATCTAAGCAAAGGATCACCATCGAAGCCTATATTTCCTTATCGGATGAGTTTGCGTCGTGGATTCGACGTAGCACCGTGGATTCGGTGTGTTGAAGGCGTTTCGTGGATTCGAAACGTGTGCTCGTGGATTCGAGTGGCGTTCGTGGATTCGAACGTGTGTAGTGGACGTGCAATCGGTGGAGGGCAAGATCCGAAGAAGTTGAAGGAGGGGTTTGAGTCCGTGGAGTCGGTAATCACCTTGTTATTCTTCTTTTCTTAGTGGATTGTTATTGCATGTTGGTCCCGTGGTTTTTCTCCTGGATTGGAGTTTCCACGTAAATCTCGGTGTGCTGTTTTTTATTTTTCGCATTGGTTTTTATTTTGCACTGAGATTTGATTTTTAAATATTACACCTATTCACCCCCCCCCCTCTAGGTGTTTGATAGTACCTATTTAGATCCTTGTGGATCCTTAAAAACCTACAGTTGGTATCAGAGCCATTCACCAGCCGGAAATGTGAGATAAGTCTCGACTGAGCCAGGGTTGTATAGCGGGTAGAGTGAGCTCCCCGGCTAATGACCGTTTGGGTGGAGTGCAGCTCCCCACAAGGTCGGCTAAGGCTAACGAGACGAGTCTCACATCGCCTGGTGCTTGTGAGTGTTGTCACGCCCCCGGGGGTTTTTGAGTCAATCAAAACGGAAAATTGCGTGTCTTTTTTTTTTTTTTTCTCTTAATATGGTAACATAAACCTCATCTCCGGTGCGTGCCAGACCGCCACATACACAATTCTCTCTGCCCACGGACAGAGTCTCCTTTGTATATGCACGGCGTCTCATTTACAACATGCGATTCATTTACAACACAATCCATCAACCATCAACCATACAGTAGACTACATCACCATCAAAGCACATTAATCTAACTACTGTTTTAAAAGGTCGGTGTCCACGCGACACCTTATTTTTCAAACGAGATTAAGGCGGCGTCAGCGTTTGGAAAGGATAAAACCAGCGGTTGTAAAGCCCGTGCCCACACGGCACTTCGTTTTATGAAAGCATTTTCGAAATCATTTGGTTTATCATGAAAACGTGCCGCGTATGAAACATCACTAGAAATATCAAAAAGTCACAAAAGAACGTCTCATCCACAGTGCTATCTAATACATGTCCACACTAAAGTAATCCACAACTAATGTGATCCACAAGCAAATTAACTATTTAGCATAAAAGGAAAATGAGATAGAAAACCAAGTGTTCTGACTACGGTCCTCGCGACGCAGTCTCACCGCCATCCCGGCTAACGCACCTAGTAGCACCTGTCACGGAGTGGGTAAAGTCAGTGACAAACAAAGTAGATGTCTAAATAAGAACAAAGAAGGAAAGACGAACCGAATACACCAAAACCTTTCGTTAAAACCCTGCACATAATTAACTGGGCACCAACCCCAGATTTATCAATTAAATTGGGCACCAACCCCAAATTTATCAATTAAATTGGGCACCAACCCCAGAGTCTCGGAGAGACTAAAGTCTCCCCTCGTGCGCAGTCACCTTTTTGATGCTTTTACCCCTTCGCGGTGCTGGTGTGCTATTTTCAGCACCGCGAAGAGGTCCTCACGGCTCCCACCCCTTTGTGAGGCACACGGGTCAAGAAGACCACTCTTCCGGAAAAGTACACCCATGCGGAGGCCAATCCGCCTGTGTACGTGCAGCATCCGAACCGGATTTGCCGAGATCGGCGTGTAGTGATATCGCGACCGCAGCCGCTTCAGTTGTTAGATAAAAATATTTATGCAAAAGGTTAAACTGTCCATCTACTTTGTTAGGCAAATTGAGAGCAATTTAATGATGATAGATGCACTTACTGTATTTGTTGCACTTATAGCAACCGTACCCACCTTGTTGAAGAGAAATCGGAACCCTGATCCTTCGCGCACCCAGCTGCGCTCCTGGACCTAAAGAGAGTCCGCAAGGATAATCTATAGTCAAAAACGTGTACTAACATCCCAAAACACAAGACCCAATTTACTCCTTTCGACGAAAAGTCCAACACCGTCCGGTTTGCCAAAAATCGGAACCCCGCACGGCGCCCAATAATAAAATAATGACCAAGAAGATCCCAAGTGGCCATGCCAAGGAAACTACGGAAATAATGATCGCAACGGCAAAAACGGCGCTCAAAACGGTGGAAAAACGACCCAAACGGAGCCGCCGGACTTTGGGCTGTCGGTGTGCATGAAGCAGAGCGTGGACCGGTCTGCGCAACGCGCGGCGGCGGGCGGCGCGCGCGCCGGGTGCACACAGGAAGCGTGCACCAGGCGGGACGGACCGGGCCGTGCACGGCACTGGCGCGCGCCGGGTTCACGTATCCGGCCGCGGCGTCGCGCACACCGGGTGCACGCCCAGCGCGTGCACCACGCCTGGACGGGCCGGGCCGGCGCACGATTTCGTGCGCCGGGTCTTGTGCTCCCGATGCTGCAGGCGTGCACCGGTGTGCACGCCTGGTCCCGGGACCGCGCTGTATGGAAACGCACAGTAACTTCCGTTTCGCGATTTCTTCTCTTTTCTTCTCCGTTTTCGCTCCCGTTTCGCGGTTTCTTCTCTCGTTTTCGCTCCCGTGCGACTCCGGCGAAGACCCCGCGACCATGGTAACGGCGGCGGCGCCTCCCCGTTTAAAAACGGCGGCGGCGGCCTCCCGTTAACCCACTATGATCTACGAAACACCCATCGAACCCCCCGAATAAATCGCGGTAAATCTAACGACCAACCAACGATCGACGAATAACCAAAACGTCGATCGAAAACTCAATCAAAAGACCGAATAAAAACTACCGATTAAATCCGATAAAAACCATTGACCACACCCCCGATCGAGAACGAGAATAAAAACGTGAATCAAAACCCAACGAAAATCCGTGATCGGGTACCACTTAAAACGACTTACAAGAACACGAAAAATCCCCGATTAATTTGACAAACGTAACGATGATCACTAACCTTAATTTATCGGAACTAAGAGAACCGATCTTGGTTCTCGCGGCGTTGGAGATCCGGATCCGCTCCCCGTAGATGACGGCGTCTTGTTCTCCGGTCTCCGGACGTCAATCGGGGCGATCGAGTTTCTCTCTTCTTCTTCTTCTTTCCGCTTTCTCATTCTTTTCCTCTTTTCTCCTCCGGTTAGGGTTTCGCCTTTTTCTTTTTTCTCTCGTTCGGTTCCTTCCTCTCTTTTCAAACTAGGGTTTCGTTGGTTTTCGGTACGCACGAAAGAGGAGGGTTTGAGAAGGCGGTATTTTAAATTAGGGTTTTTCTTCCGGTAACGGAATTTAATTATCCTCTTATTAATTTGATTATTTATTTAATTTTTTTTTTTTTTATTCCCATTTATTTCATACGGTACGTAAAAGGAAAAACCCGCAAATATCCGGATTTATTAAATATCTGATTTACGAGATAAAATCTCCACCTTTTAAATCCTGGTCACCGATTATTTAATCCCCTTCATTAAATAATCATGGGAAATAAATTCCCCATTTTAATATACATATATAATTAATTTCCCCCTTTAATTCGTACGTAAAAGAATTCTAATTTTCCGTCATCGGATAATTAATTAATTAATTAATTAATTATCCCCTACGAGATAACCCACCTTATCTCCTACGGGTGCAAGATATTTTGCACGGATTCCGATGCATGACTAATCACCGCGTCACTAAGGGTTCCGTTCGGGAGATCCCGACATCGATTTCGGATCCGATCGCACCGTCGGTCATCATTTTTTTCCGCGCCTATCGCTAAAAATACCCGCACCACCCCCCGGCCCACTTTATAAAATTTAATAATTTTATTTCACTTAGGCTTAAGTAACTACATGTGAGTTCAAAAATACCCCCAAGGGTCGGATCACTACACCACTCACACTTTATAAAAGTTTTCGTCCCGAAACTTAAGTACAAACTTCACCAAACAATTCGGAAAAACATTCCCTCATTTTCGACTCCAGTTCCCATGTCGCCCTCGCGCTCTTCGTGGTTGCTCCACTGGACCTTTACATAGGGGATAGTTCGATTGCGCAACTTCTTGTCTTCTCTTGCCAAATCCGCACCGGCGTCTCCTCGACACTCAAATCTTCTCGCAACTCGATGGTGGAGGTATCTAGGGCATGAGAGGGGTCGGCGGGTACTTCCGTAGCATTGCGACGTGGAACACGTTGTGGACTCGTTCGAGATTTGGCGGCAAGGCTAATCAGTACGCCACCGGTCCCACGCGTTCAAGGATTTCGAACGGTCCCACGTACCTTGGGCTTAACTTTCCCTTTATGCCGAAACGTCGGTTCCCCTTGGAGGGCGAAACCCAGAGTAACACATGCTCACCCACCATGAACTCTAAGTCTCGTCGCCTGTTGTCCGCTTAGCTTTTTGTCTGTTCTCTGGGCGGGTCAGTAGCCTTTGTCTAATTAATCGCACCTTTGCTTCGGTCTCCTCCACCAAATCCGGCCCAGAACTTACGCTCACCCATCGTCCCAGCATAATGGAGACCGACACGCGGCGCCCGTACAAGGCCTCGTATGGTGTGCCATCTGAATGCTGGCCTGGTACTGTTATTGTAGGCAAATTCCACTAGGGGCAACACCGTGCCCCACCCTTCGCCCAGGTCCAGAACGCATGCTCGAAGCATGTCCTCCACAATCTGTATTGTTACGGAATTTGAGTTGGCGCATTTCGTGAATAGTTCAAGTCTTGAAGATTGAAGATGAAGAAACTCTGGATCATATACCTCAATCTCAAGAAAGAAGAATTCAAAAGGATCAGGTACGTTAAATTAAATAATTTGTGATGATCCGAATACTTCTTATAGTGTAGAAACACCCGGAAGAGGTTTTAACTGCATATTCATCAAAAACTGGACATGGGACATGTTCAGGATCCGGATCATGTCGTTTCGATCCGGATCCCGAAGGGTGCTCGTTCATACACTAGTTCAATCCGGATCATGGCATTTGATGATCCGGATCCCGAACATGAGTTTTACCTGTTGGCTTGAACGATCCGGATCGTGGAATCTCAATCCGGATCCCGAACACATTGTTCTGGTAAAACTGTATGAACGATCCGGATCGTAGATTATGATCCGGATCCCGAACAGGCGGTTTTCTGGAAATTGCTCTCTACGCGTAAGCGATCCGGATCGTGACTTGCGCAGTCCGGATCGTCGCCCGTAAAACTTTCCAGAAAAGTTTGTTTTTGATCCGAATATTCTTCCTAGGGTTTCTAACCTATAAATAGCCCTTCCTTTTCATTTCTAGGGCAATCCACACATCGGAAAAAGAGCCGTCATTTTCAAATATCATTTTATACGGCCTTAGATCCACATATAGAGAAGAACGGAAATCATTAGATCTATTTAATGGTTCTTCATCTATATTGATTAGTTTGATTCTAGGATTTTCATACTCATATCTTGAGTTGAATCAAACTAATGAATACTTAGATGGTATTTCCGATCTACTCTTGATCTAAGTATTCGGCGGATCATCACCACCCAAACAAACAACGATTTACCCCAAAATCGGCGCGTGGACTCGCGTGGCCTTGTGGATTCAAGGTGTTATCGCTTTCGTGGATTCGGAGCGAGGTGCGTTCGTGGATTCGAAGCGTACCATTGGGTGAAGACCGTGGATTCGGTCGGACGTCGTGGATTCGACGTTGGACGCTGTGGATTCAGCGTTGGCGGCGCAAATCGTGGATTCGAGAAGCGTTGCGGAGCGAGCGGAGAAGATCGACTAGGGGCGTATGGTAAAAGGTTGAGTCGTCTGTGAGTACGTTATATCACCTTGTACGTGTGTTAACTCTAGTGGATTTCGCCGTGTTATCGGTCCCGTGGTTTTTTACTCCGGTTTGGAGTTTTCCACGTAAAAATCTTGTGTGTTCTTTTATTTTTCCGCATTGGGTTTTATCGCACAAAGATTTTTGAGTGTTTATTGTTTACACCTATTCACCCCCCTCTAGGTGTTTTTTCCCCTATTAGATCCTTATTAACCTAAACCCAACAAGTGGTATCAGAGCGGGAATAGGGTTGTAAACAATGGTTGAAGGTGGAAACATCAATCGACCCCCTTTCTTTGATGGAACTAATTATGCGTACTGGAAAGTACGGATGAAAGCTTTCTTAATTTCCATCGACGAAAGGGTGTGGCAATCAATTGAATTAGGATGGTCTAATCCAACTGAAATTTTAGATGATGTTCGCACCTTGAAACCTAGGTCGAAATGGACCAAGGAAGAGATAGACTTATCTTCTTACAATGGCAAAGGGATTAATGCTCTATTTAATGCTTTGTCACAAACTGAGTTCTCTCGCGTCTCGGCATGTGAGACTGCGAAAGAAATCTGGGATGTTCTTCAAGTTACGCATGAGGGAACTAACCTAGTGAAGATTCAGAAACTGCAAATGCTTACGAGCAAGTTTGACTCAATCTCTATGGCAGAGAATGAATCCTTCACTGACTATTACACACGATTGCAAGACATCGTGAACTCATGTGCTAACTTGGGAGAGAAGATTCCAGAATTTAAAGTTGTAAGAAAAATTCTAAGAACTCTTCCTGAACGATTTCGCCCGAAGGTTGCAGCCATTGAAACAATTAAACACCCGGACGAAATGCGTGTAGAAGAATTAGTAGGTGCTTTACAAACTTATGAAATGACTTTTCCTACTAACTATTCTTCTGGAAAGGCATCCTCTTCTAAGTCTTCAGGTTACGCATTGAAATCAACTAAAGAAGAAGACGCGGATTCATCCTCCTCGGACGACGACGAGAACATTTCTATGGAGGACTTTGAGAAGCAGCTTGCTCTCTTGACAAGGAAGTTTCGCCGCAACTTTCGAAGGGGAAATTCAAGCAAAACTCCATCCTTCGGAAAGTCGAAGAAAGGCAAGGGATTCTCAAGCTACAAGTCAAGAAGCCAAGAGAACTTCTCAAAGGATAAGAAAAGTTCTGAGGGACAAGTTCAGTGTTTCAAATGTCGAGGCTACGGCCACATAGCAACTGAATGTCCCAACAAGAATCCGGCTAAGAAGAAAGCGATGCAAGCAGTCACTTGGGATGACAACTCCACGTCAAATGAGTCATCGTCAAGTGATGAAGAAGACAACGCGACAGCTTTCCACGCGTCCACCAAACCTTCATCCTTCATGTGCTTAATGGCAAGTACATCCGACTCACTGTCCAACTCCACTGTGGAAAAGATTGCAACGGACGATGAGTCAGATAATTCGGAAGGTGAAGATTTTGTTTTAGCCTACCATCAACTTCTGAGGGATTCAAAGAAACTGGCTAAACAAAACAAGGGGTTGAAAGAGAGATTACTGGAACTTGAAGTTGAATTAAAAAGAGTAACCTCTATCTCAACCGATCTTGAAGTGGAAAGGGACAATCTGGTTAAGACAAATGTTTCCCTTCAAGAGTCCAATGAGCATTTCGAGAAGAGTTATGTAGACATGGTGAACAAAGCGAACTACTTCTTGAAGCTCTACGGCGAGGCCCGACAGGAAAAATCTGAAATGACAGAGACCATACGCCAACTAAAGGATGACTTACAGAGATTTACTTCTGGAAGGAGTAAGTTGGACAGACTCCTTGGTCTCGGTCAAAGAAACAAGTTCGGCCTCGGATACACTCAAACTGGAGACATTCCAAGTTCGAGTGGTACGGTATTTGTGCCTTCGTCGGTATCTCCTCCTCCGACACCGGTGTTCACGCCAAGCAACGACAACGAACCTACTACATCATCTTCGGAATCGACAAGAACCAAGGTATGTTTTCGTTGTGGCATTTCAGGGCACATCAGAAGAAACTGCAAGACTGGAGCCAAATGCACACCTCAAGAACATCTTGCAGCAACTACCAAAAGGGCTATTCCTCGGAAAACCACTCCAACCAAATTGACGGAAAAGAGCCTTGGTAGTACATCGCTCAAGACGACATCTTCAAGGAGCAGCAATTCTTCAAGCAAGACGCCCTCACCTAGGAAATCAACTCCACGAGCACTACCGTCGCATACCAAAAAGGTTTGGGTGCGCAAAGGTGAGATCTTTCCCTGTCTTGCTACCAATGTTTCCTTGCATGCATATGATAGTTCGTCTTGGTATTTGGATAGCGGGTGTTCCCGTCATATGACCGGCGATAAAAACTGTTTTCAAACTTTTGAGAAAAACTCCGGAGGACTTGTTGTTTTCGGAGATGGTCGGTCTTCCAAAATTGTTGGAAAGGGAACGGTAGCTATTCCAGATGGCCCGGTTCTAGATAATGTATTATTTGTTCATGGCCTTAAGACTAACCTCATAAGCATAAGTCAACTGTGTGATAGTGGTTATTCAGTTAATTTTTCATCTGATAAATGCACTGTAACTGACTTGAACCATGCTTTCTTTTTAAAGGGGGTTAGATCAGAAAACAATTGTTATGTAGTTCCTTCTAAAATTTCTGAAAAATGTAACCTAGCATCTTTGAAAAATGAAACACTTTGGCATGAAAGGCTAGGTCACATAAACTTTAAGGAACTTGCTAGAATTTCAAATAAAGATGTGGTCAAGGGGGTTCCGAAACTTTCTTTTGAACAAAACCTTGTGTGTGGCGGTTGCCAAAAGGGAAAACAGTCTAGGACTGCACACAAGAATTTGAACCACATAGGTACAAAACGGCCTTTGGAACTTTTGCATATGGACTTAATGGGGCCAACTCGTCAACCATCTCTTGGAGGTAAATGGTATATTTTTTTGTTGGTTGATGACTTTTCTAGATATACTTGGGTAGCCTTTCTAAAAGAAAAAGCTGATACCTTTGATTCTTTTCTCGAAATCTGCAATCGTATTATGATAGAAAAGAATGAAAGGATTACTCGAGTTAGGAGTGATAGAGGTGGTGAATTCATAAATTCTAAATTCATTGATTTTTGTGTTTCTAATGGCATTAAACATGAATTCTCCGCACCTTACACACCTCAACAAAATGGTGTAGTCGAGCGCAAAAACAGGGTCGTACAGGAGATGGCTCGTGTTATGCTTCATAGCCGGAACCTTCCTTTATATTTTTGGGCTGAAGCGGTGAACACGGCTGTCTATGTTATCAATCGAGTGTATTTGCGCCCGGGGACTTTGAATACACCATATGAACTTTGGTTTTGTAGAAAACCTAACATCAAATATTTTCGCATTTTGGGAGTCGGTGTTTTATTTTACGTGATCGTGAAAATCTTGGAAAATTTGACTCTCGAAGTGACGAAGGGATTTTCTTAGGTTATTCTACAAACAGCAGAGCATATCGAGTTTTTAACTTAGAATCTAAGACGATCGTAGAATCGATTAATGTTAAGGTAGATGAAGCTTTTCACTTTGAATCTGAAAAATCTACCCTCGATATCTCTCTTGATGATGATACACCTGCTAATGCATCTTCTTCTAACAATTCTTTCGATAATAATATTGATGCATCTAACGGTTCTTCAAGCTCATGTGATGTGCAGGAATCATCTCGTGTACCTCCGCCTACTCCTCTACCTCAAACGTTACGCATCTCCAAGGATCACCCTGAATCGAACATAATTGGAGATCCACAAGAAGGAGTTAGAACACGGAGACAATTGGTTTGCGGATTTGCATGCTATGTATCTCAAATCGAACCAAGGAATGTTGATGAAGCTCTCCAAGATGATTATTGGATTAAAGCAATGCAGGAAGAGCTCCATCAATTCGAGCGAAACAAAGTCTGGGAACTGACGAAGCCTCCGAAGCAACACAATGTGATAGGTACCAAATGGATCTTCAAGAACAAGAAAAACGAAGAAGGTACTATCATCAGGAACAAAGCAAGGTTAGTTGCTCAAGGCTATTCTCAAGTAGAAGGTATAGACTTTGATGAAACCTTCGCCCCTGTAGCTAGACTCGAGTCCATTCGTATACTGTTTGCGATTGCTTGTCATTTTAAAATCAAATTATTTCAAATGGACGTTAAGAGCGCCTTTTTAAATGGATTTTTAAATGAGGAAGTTTATGTAGCTCAACCGAAAGGTTTTGTGGATCATAAACTACCTAACCATGTTTTTCGACTGAAAAAGGCTCTTTACGGTCTGAAACAAGCACCGCGAGCATGGTACGAAAGGTTGACAAAGCACCTTTTGGAAAAGGGCTACACTCGAGGGGGAGCTGACAGGACTCTCTTTGTGAAGCATTATCAAAACAATTTCATAGTTGCTCAAATCTATGTTGATGACATTGTTTTTGGAGCAACAAGAGATAATGATGCTTCTAAATTCGCGGAGACCATGGAAAGCGAATTTGAGATGTCCATGATGGGCGAGTTGAATTATTTTCTTGGATTACAAGTTAAGCAGAACGATGAAGGAATTCACTTGTGTCAATCCAAGTATGCACTGGAGTTGGTCAAAAAGTTTGACCTTGAAAATTCGAAAGATTTTCCAACTCCAATGGGAACTAGCCATAAGGGACTTGGAAGTGAATCACAATGTGAGAATGTAGACGAGAAACTGTACCGCAGTATGATTGGAAGTCTACTATATCTCACGGCTAGTCGCCCGGATATATCCTTCAGTGTTGGGATTTGTGCGAGATATCAATCAGCACCGAAGGAGGTTCACCTGAAAGCGGTGAAACGGATCATCCGGTATATCAAAGGTACAATCAATTTCGGAATTTGGTATCCTATGGGAACGACTTTGGATATTGTTGGATACTCAGATGCCGATTGGGCTGGATCTGTGGATGACCGAAAAGCACGAGTGGTGCATGCTTCTATCTAGGCCACTGCCTTGTTGCATGGCACAGTAAGAAACAGAACTGCATAGCACTCTCGACTGCCGAAGCGGAGTACATTTCTGCAGGAAGTTGCTCAACCCAATTGATTTGGATGAAGAGCGTGTTGAGTGATTTCCGAATTTCAACATCTTCGGTAACCATTTTATGTGACAACACTAGTGCCATTAACATTTCTAAAAACCCTGTGTTGCACTCTAGAACAAAACATATTGAACTTAGATATCATTTTCTTAGAGAGCTAGTTGAATCAAACATTCTTCAACTGTCATATATTTCAACTGAAGATCAATTAGCTGACATCTTAACAAAACCTTTGGATCAAAAACGTTTTATTCACTTGCGTAAAGCAATTGGCATGCTTTCCTTGAAATAACCTCTTTTGAAACTTTTGCTTAGATTAGGTTTTGTTTTTGTTCTTTGTATTTGTTTTGTTCTTTATCTATGTTTTGTACATAGCACACTAATTGAGCATATTTCATAATTGACTTTAATTGCATCCTTTTATGCATTTAGAAATTTATTATGTTTTGATGTCATAATATTTCAATGTTGCAATGATCATTTACGTTATTTAAACCATCTTCTAAGTGATCAAAGTCAATTTCTCTCTCAATGATCTCTTGGTATAGTCATTATCATATTTGATTGCTTAGTCGAGTATGAATTCGAGATCAATGGGTTGGTTGAATACCTTATATATTAAATAATTGATAGCCAATTGAGGGGGAGTCAATGAAATGTGAAATGCTCAAAAGATGTGGAAAGAGTTACATCCCAGTGAGGAGTGTGAAAACTACCACCACATGGAGAAAATGAAAGAAAAAGAAACTCCATGAATGAAAAGCAAACTTTTTGTTTTGAAAATTGTTGATGAAACTCATATTGAAATACTTGACTCAGTCGTATTTCATGGTTGGTATAAGGTGGGATTTTTAGTAAAAGATGCTCAAAGAGCCACTCCTTCAACAGATTGTCTAGATATATTATCTAACTTATCTGGGATTTCAAACATCTATTGATCTTGGTACTTCATTTTCTTTACTGAAATTGATGATTTGATAAAGACATTACACATAGGATCAGATAGATGTAATTGAAGTTGTTCAACTTTAAGTGTTTTAACTTTCGTAAATCTTCGTTTCATTTTTGGATATTTTTGATAGATTTTTCATAATCTATTTCTTGTTGTATGAAACGATGCTATTTGTTTAAAGTTGACATGATAAAATGCTTACATACTTTTTCTGGAGTTTATTATTTTTTTTAACTTTTCTGGAGAAAAAGGTGTAGGCGATCCGGATCGTGGCAAAGTGATCCGGACCCCGAACGCAGGATTCTCTCCCTGCGTATAGCCGATCCGGATCGTGGCAAGTGATCCGGATCCCGAATGCAGGATTTTCCCTGTATGTGGCCGATCCGGATCTCATTCACGACCGATCCGGATCGCGGCTAGGGCTTCTTATAGAAACTTTCAGATTCAAGATTTCTTTACCAAAATTTCTGATTTCCAAGCTTCTAGAGTTTCTCTTTCTAGATCTCTTGCTTCCTAGTGCTTCAAAACTCAAGCTTCTTCGGATTCAAGTAAGTTTTCATGATCAAAACTCGGTTTTTCACAGTTTTTAGGTTTTTTCATCAAACGTGAGCAGAAAAGATGGATTTTCTTCGTTTGTGAATGGTTTTTGATCAAATTTCTTTTGAAATAAGAACTCTGGATCAATTAGTTTTGCTTTTATGCTGGGATTTTGCATGATTAACGAGTTTTTAGCCTTCGATTTCTAAAAATTCGGTTTTAGGGCATAAAAGAGGAATTTGTGTAAAACATGAAATTGATCTATTTTTAAAATTCTTTTTGGAAAACTAATTTGATTCTTAGCTTCTCTATATGATTATGATTGTCTAGGTACAATGTGTTAAGATTTTTCAAAATTGACAATTTTTCATATGTTCTTGAGTTGGTTTTCACAGGACATTCTCTTTAGAACTCAAAGCACTAGGATCAATGACTTTCTCCTGGTTGGTACTGTTACTTATCTCGATGGTGCTCACTAGACCAACCAATAAGTTGAAGAGGGCTAAGAAAGTTCAAAGAAAAGGAGAGGTTGAAATTATCAGTGATACTGAACTTGAGAAAAACCCAGATGAAGTACACTGGGACATGTTAACGGATGACGATGATGATGACGAGTTTGTGCCTGCTGACTCGAAGCAAAAAGGAAAAGCACCAGTGAACTCTGGGAAGGCTCCTATGCCTGCCCCAACTATTTCTCTAAAACGTAAGCGGCTCGCTCGACGTTTTGGACGGAGAAAGGAGACCGATGTTGAACCACCAATAGCTCCGGACTCTCCGCCACGAGATGAAGAAGTGTTTGTTAACAATGACCGGCTTAGAGCATTTGCACATCGCGAATGCATTGGCGAAAGACACGTGAACATTGAAGCTCTACGAAGTCACTCTCCTGAATTTGGTACTTTGATTGATGAAGCAAATCTCATTCAAGTATGTCGCTTCCCGGAAACTCTCGGATACTGCCTGCACCATGTGAGGACCTTCTATACCAACGCACGGCATCTTCGCGAATTTGAGAACGGTCCGATGGAATTCTATACGAATATCCAAGGAACGAGAATTAAAATCACCCCACAGTTGATTGGTGAGGTTTTGGGAATGGAAGCAAGCGGAAGAGGAGCTCACTATCTGAAAGGAGTGGATTTGACAAATACTTTATGGTGTAAAGTTATTGAGGGGATTTGTCTCGAGGGAACTCAATCAACGAACAAATCAGTTCGATCCAAAGAACTTCGTCTGGAATATCGCTTCCTGAACTTCATCACTTGCTACAATATACTTCCAAACATGCAGACGAAGGTTGTGAGATGGGAACGGTTGTTGTTCTTATATCTCATAGGACACCCGTCAGAAGCAAGGGCATTGAATGTCAACATACCATACATCATCTGGAACAGAATGACACGATATGTTGAGCATCCTCATCCTACCGAAAGAATTCCTTTTCCATTGATCATAATGAGGATCTTACAGAAATTTCAAGTTGACATCACCTCGGCGACGTATCATCAATGTTTGAACATGATAGATGAGTCCACAATTGTCAAATCTCTTCACAAGCTGCCTCATGTCACTCAAGCTTCTGCATTTGGAAAGAAGCCTGACACGGATGCATCACCATCTCATCAAGCACCTGGCACAGATGATGAAGCATCATTGACTTCAATTTTCAAGTTGCAGCAACGACTATCCGTTCAGCAGGAACGAATGTTGAAGGAACAACAAAGGGTTGCGAATGAACTGGAGCTAACCACAGCAGCTCACATCACCATCACGAAGAAAATAAACTCAATGGACAAGCGGATGCGAAAGATTATGTCCAAGATTGGTTGCATGAGTTCAGACTTTTCAGATTCTGATAACTAACTTTGTCTTTTTGTGCAGGATTTATTTCTCGATAACTGAATTTGGATTAGTTTAGTTGATTCTTTTAGTCTAGTTTAACTCTCAGTTTGTGCATATTCTTAGGTTAATTCTCTTTTTGTGCATATTGTTAGAAACTTATGAACTTTTTGTTTACTCTCCTTACATATTGTAGCTCATGCTACATTTTTGGCTTTATTTGTGACAAAAAGGGGGAGAGAATGAGAGTGTGAGAGTTGAAGAGTTATAAACTCTGAACAATGAAAAACAATGAACTCTGAACAATGACTGTGAATGAATCAAGGAATGAATCAAGGTAAGTATGAATCTCAACTCAACTTGGGTTTTCTTTTGTGGATTGTGACATGCTGATACTAACTATTTGACTAACTATTTGGGCATGTAATATGACTAACAAGTTGATGTTGGACTAACATACTTTGACATTTGGTTTTCAACTGCTTAGAAGATATGTTGGTTTTAACTATGTTCTTTCACATATCTGATTCTTTCAAATGTCATGATGAGATCAAACTCTATCTCTGCATTTGGTTTTCAATGTTTCAATTCTTGAGGTATCTAACGATTTTGTTTGTCAAGAATGTTTTCTGTGTGCAGAGGTTACAGATGTCTAAGTCTAGAGTCTGTTCTAGGAGTTTATCTCATGTTTTTATTTTTCATGGAACTCTTTTGTAAATTTTTGTTGTATGGTGATAGCAACAAAAATATCCTTTTTGAATTTTCTTTGTGGATCTGTGTTTTGTCACGAAACCGCCAAAGGGGGAGATTGTTACGGAATTTGAGTTGGCGTATTTCGTGAATAGTTTAAGTCTTGAAGATTGAAGATGAAGAAACTCTGGATCATATACCTCAATCTCAAGAAAGAAGAATTCAAAAGGATCAGGTACGTTTAACTAAATAATTTTGATGATCCGAATACTTCTTATAGTGTAGAAACACCTGGAAGAGGTTTTAACTGCATATTCATCAAAAACTGGACATGGGACATGTTCAGGATCCGGATCATGTCGTTTCAATCCGGATCCCGAAGGGTGTTCGTTCATACACTAGTTCAATCCGGATCATGGCATTTGATGATCCGGATCCCGAACATGAGTTTTACCTGTTGGCTTGAACGATCCGGATCGTGGAATCTCAATCCGGATCCCGAACACATTGTTCTGGTAAAACTGTATGAACGATCCGGATCGTAGATTATGATCCGGATCCCGAACAGGCGGTTTTCTGGAAATTGCTCTCTACGCGTCTGCGATCCGGATCGTGACTTGCGCAATCCGGATCGCCGTCGGTAAAACTTTCCAGAAAAGTTTGTTTTTGATCCGAATATTCTTCCTAGGGTTTCTAACCTATAAATAGCCCTTCCTTTTCATTTCTAGGGCAATCCACACATCGGAAAAAGAGCCGTCATTTTCAAATATCATTTTATACGGCCTTAGATCCACATATAGAGAAGAACGGAAATCATTAGATCTATTTAATGGTTCTTCATCTATATTGATTAGTTTGATTCTAGGATTTTCATACTCATATCTTGAGTTGAATCAAACTAATGAATACTTAGATGGTATTTCC
Source organism: Tillandsia fasciculata (assembly GCA_029168755.2). Classification (NCBI taxonomy): domain Eukaryota; kingdom Viridiplantae; phylum Streptophyta; class Magnoliopsida; order Poales; family Bromeliaceae; genus Tillandsia; species Tillandsia fasciculata. The sequence continues at coordinate 17,605,379 of CM054940.1, forward strand.
GATCTACTCTTGATCTAAGTATTCGGCGGATCATCACCACCCAAACAAACAACGATTTACCCCAAAATCGGCGCGTGGACTCGCGTGGCCTTGTGGATTCAAGGTGTTATCGCTTTCGTGGATTCGGAGCGAGGTGCGTTCGTGGATTCGAAGCGTACCATTGGGTGAAGACCGTGGATTCGGTCGGACGTCGTGGACTCGACGTTGGACGCTGTGGATTCAGCGTTGGCGGCGCAAATCGTGGATTCGAGAAGCGTTGTGGAGCGAGCGGAGAAGATCGACTAGGGGCGTATGGTAAAAGGTTGAGTCGTCTGTGAGTACGTTATATCACCTTGTACGTGTGTTAACTCTAGTGGATTTCACCGTGTTATCGGTCCCGTGGTTTTTTACTCCAGCTTGGAGTTTTCCACGTAAAAATCTTGTGTGTTCTTTTATTTTTCCGCATTGGGTTTTATCGCACAAAGATTTTTGAGTGTTTATTGTTTACACCTATTCACCCCCCTCTAGGTGTTTTTTCCCCTATTAGATCCTTATTTAACCTAAACCCTACATGTATCACCCGTTCTGATTGTCCGTCAGTTTGCAGGTGAAAAGCCGTACTGAAGTGCAACTTGGTTCCCATCGCTTGTTGCAGGCTTCGCCAAAAGTTCGACACGAATCGCGTGTCCCTGTCCGACGTGATAGATGTCGGTACTCCGTGCAACCTTACTATCTCGTCGATGTATGTTTGTGCCAGTCGTTCCCGCGTCCACGTCATGTGTATGGGCAGAAAGTGGGCCGATTTCGTCAAACGATCCACAATCACCCATATTGCATCGTGTCCCTGTGGCGATTTCGGGAATTCGGTCACAAAATCCATGGTAATCATGTCCCACTTCCACTCGGGCACTGGTAAAGGTTGCAATTTTCCTGCCGGGCGCTGATGCTCGGCCTTCACCCGTTGGCACACCAGGCAGTGAGCCACAAATCGAGTCACGTCTCCCTTCATTTTGGGCCACCAGAAGGTCTGTTTGACGTCCTTGTACATCTTCGTTCCCCCGGGGTGCGCTGCATACGGGGCAGTATGCGCCTCCCGCAGGATTTCCTCTTTGAGCTCCGGTAGGTCCGGCACGCAGATTCGTCCCCGAAATCGTATTGTGCCGTCGGAGTTTACTGCAAAATCACCTTCCTGGTCGGCGGTTATCTACTTCGCACCAGCTGGAGTTGGTCGTCAGTCGATTGCCCTTCGAGAATCCTGTCCAGCAAGGTAGGTCTGACCACCAGTGTCAGAAGTCGCGCGACTGCTCCTGCCGGTACTACTTCTAGTCTCAATTGCGAGAATTCCGCAATTAGACTGTCTTGCTGGGTGATGGCACTTACACCTGCCTCCTCGGCCTGCCCCTTGCGACTCAGGGCGTCGGCCACTACGTTCGCTTTTTCCGGGTGATAGTGGATCGTCAAATCGTAATCCTTCAGTAGCTTGAGCCACCGTCTTTGTCGCAAATTTAATTCCTTTTGGGTGAAAAGGTACTTGAGACTCTTATGGTCTGAGTACACGTTGCAGTGCGCTCCATACAGGTAGTGTCTCCAAAGCTTGAGGACGAACACCACCGCTGCGAGTTCCAAATCGTGCACGGGGTAGTTTCGCTCGTACTCCTTGAGCTGCCTTGACGCATAGGCTATAACCTTTCCCCGTTGCATGAGTACTCCACCCAGTCCATTTCGCGACGCATCGCAATATACCTCATAATCCTCCCCTGGTTCTGGCAGGGCGAGAATCGGGGCTCGCGTCAATCTATCCTTGAGCTCCTCGAAGCTCCTCTGGCATTTGTCCGTCCAGATGAACTTTTCCCCCTTTCTTGTCAAACGGGTCAAGGGGGTGGCTATCTTGGAGAAGCCCTCCACGAATCGCCGGTAATACCCGGCTAATCCCAGGAAGCTTCGAATCTCCGTCACCGTCGTCGGTTGGGGCCAGTCCGTCACCGAATCTATCTTCTTCGGATCCACTGCGACTTCAGCCGCCGAGATTACGTGCCCCAAGAAACCGACCTCACGGAGCCAAAACTCACACTTTTTGAGTTTGGCGTAGAGTTTCTGTTCCCGGAGGGTCTGGAGGACTGTGCGCAGATGTTCTTCATGTTCCTCGTCTGTACGGGAGTAGATGAGGATATCGTCGATGAAGACCACCACGAATAAGTCCAGGAAGGGTTTGAATACCCTGTTCATCATATCCATGAACACTACCGGGGCATTTGTGAGCCCGAATGGCATGACCGTAAATTCGTAATGGCCATAGCGAGTCCGAAAGGCTGTTTTGGGGATGTCCTCCCCCTTAACCCGGACCTGATGATAGCCCGACTGCAGGTCAATCTTTGAAAACACTGTCGCCCCCTGTAATTGGTCAAAGAGGTCGTCGATCCTTGGCAGGGGGTATCTGTTCTTAACGGTGACCTTATTTATCTCCCACCGTCGGTATTACCCGATTAGTGTCGCTATGTGGATCACCTTTGGGAAGGCGAGCCTGGTAGTGTTCGTCTTTCCTAACAAAAAGGGGAGAGCGCTATGCCATGTCACGTAATCTGTTGTTGGAGTAGCCGATTCTCCACTGTTGCCGGAACCGTCGTATCCTCTTCTGCACCATCGATTGAAGAGCGGCTTCGGGCCATTAACCGTGCAAACAAAGTAACCAAGTTAGCCCTAAGGTTATCACCCTAGCACCTAGACTTACGAACACACCTATATTACGTTCCCGTTTTCCCCGTACTCTCACGTACTACCGCACCTATACCTTGGTTATCTCATGTCCAATTTGCTTGTGGCACCTTACACTGTGGATGTGGATCATATCTACTATGGTCATGGTTGTTTTTCTCTGATACCATTTAATCTGTCACGCCCCCGGGAGTTTTTGAGTCAATCAAAACGGAAAATTGCGTGTCTATTTTTTTTTTTTCTCTTAATATGGTAACATAAACCTCATCCCCGGTGCGTGCCAGACCGCCACATACACAAATTCTCTCTGCCCACGGACAGAGTCTCCTTTGTATATGCACGGCGTCTCATTTACAACATGCGATTCATTTACAACACAATCCATCAACCATCAACCATACAGTAGACATACATCACCAATCAAAGCACATTAATCTAACTACTGTTTTAAAAGGTCGGTGTCCACTCGACACCTTATTTTTCAAACGAGTCATTAAGGCGGCGTCAGCGTTTGGAAAGGATAAAACCAGCGGTTGTAAGACCCGTGCCCATACGGCACTTCGTTTTGAGAAAGCATTTTCGAAATCATTTGGTTTATCATGAAAACGTGCCGCGTATGAAAACATCACTAGAAATATCAAAAAGTCACAAAAGAACGTCTCATCCACAGTGCTATCTAATACATGTCCACACTAAAGTAATCCACAACTAATGTGATCCACAAGCAAATTAACTATTTAGCATAAAAGGGAAATGAGATAGAAAAACCAAGTGTTCTGACTACGGTCCTCGCGACACAGTCTCACCGCCATCCCGGCTAACGCACCTAGTAGCACCTGTCACGGAGTGGGTAAAGTCAGTGACAAACAAAGTAGATGTCTAAATAAGAACAAAGAAGGAAAGACGAACCGAATACACCAAAACCTTTCGTTAAAACCCTGCACATAATTAAGCTGGGCACCAACCCCAGATTTTTCAATTAAATTGGGCACCAACCCCAAATTTATCAATTAAATTGGGCACCAACCCCAGAGTGTCGGAGAGACTAAAGTCTCCCCTCGTGCGCAGTCACCTTTTTGATGCTTTTACCCCTTCGCGGTGCTGGTGTGCTATTTTCAGCACCGCGAAGAGGTCCTCACGGCTCCCACCCCTTTGTGAGGCACACGGGTCAAGAAGACCACTCTTCCGGAAAAGTACACCCATGCGGAGGCCAATCCGCCTGTGTACGTGCAGCATCCGAAACCGGATTTGCCGAGATCGGCATGTAGTGAGTATCGCGACCGCAGCCGCTTCAGTTGTTAGATAAAAACATTTATGCGAAAGGTTAAACTGTCCATCTACTTTGTTAGGCAAATTGAGAGCAATTTAATGATGATAGATGCACTTACTGTATTTGTTGCACTTATAGCAACCGTACCCACCTTGTTGAAGAGAAATCGGAACACCTGAATCCTTCGCGCACCCCAGCTGCGCTCCTGGACCTAAAGAGAGTCCGCAAGGATAATCTATAGTCAAAAACGTGTACTAACATCCCAAAACACAAGACCCAATTTACTCCTTTCGACGGAAAAGTCCAACACCGTCCGGGTTGCCAAAAATCGGAACCCCGCACGGCGCCCAACATAATAAAATAATGACCAAGAAGATCCCAAGTGGCCATGCCAAGGAAACTACGGAAATAATGATCGCAACGGCAAAAACGGCGCTCAAAACGGTGGAAAAACGGACCCAAACGGAGCCGCCGGACTTTGGGCTGTCGGGTGGTGCATGAAGCAGAGCGTGGACCGGGTCTGCGCATCGGCGGTCGGGCGGCGCGCGCCGGGTGCACACAGGAAGCGTGCACCAGGCGGGACGGACCGGGCCGTGCACGGCACTGGCGCGCGCCGGGTTCACGTATCCGGCCGCGGCGTCGCGCACCGGGTGCACGCCCAGCGCGTGCACCACGCTGGACGGGCCGGGCCGGCGCACGATTTCGTGCGCCGGGTCTTGTGCTCCCGATGCTGCAGGCGTGCACCGGGTGCACGCCTGGTCCCGTGGACCGCGCTGTACGGAAACGCACAGTAACTTCCCGTTTCGCGATTTCTTCTCCGTTTTCGCTCCCGTTTCGCGGTATCTTCTCCGTTTTCGCTCCCGTGCGACTCCGGCGAAGACCCCGCGACCATGGTAACGGCGGCGGCGGCCTCCCGTTTAAAAACGGCGGCGGCGGCCTCCCGTTAACCCACTATGATCTAACGAAACACCCATCGAACCCCCCGAATAAATCGCGGTAAATCTAACGACCAACCAACGATCGACGAATAACCAAAACGTCGATCGGAAACTCAATCAAAAGACCGAATAAAAACCACCGATTAAATCCGATAAAAACCATTGACCACCCCCGATCGAGAACGAGAATAAAAACGTGAATCAAAACCCGACGAAAATCCGTGATCGGGGTACCACTTAAAACGACTTAAAAGAACACGAAAAATCCCCGATTAATTTGACAAACGTAACGATGATCACTAACCTTAATTTATCGGAACTAAGAGAATCGATCTTGGTTCTCGCCGCGTTGGAGATCCGGATCCGCTCCCCGTAGATGACGGCGTCTTGTTCTCCGGTCTCCGGACGTCAATCGGGGCGATCGAGTTTCTCCGCTTTCTCCTTCTTTCCTTCTTTTCTCCTCCGGTTAGGGTTTCGCCTTTTTCTTTTTCTCTCGGTTCCTTCCTCTCTTTTCAAACTAGGGTTTCGTTGGTTTTCGGTACGCACGAAAGAGGAGGGTTTGAGAAGGCGGTATTTTAAATTAGGGTTTTTCTTCCGGTAACGGAATTTAATTATCCTCTTATTAATTTGATTATTTATTTAATTGTTTTTCCCATTTATTTCATATGGTACGTAAAAAGGAAAAATCCGCAAATATCCGGATTTATTAAATATCTGATTTACGAGATAAAATCTCCACCTTTTAAATCCTGGTCACCGATTATTTAATCCCCTTCATTAAATAATCATGGGAAATAAATTCCCAATTTTAAATAGACATATAATTAATTTCCCCTTTAATTCGTACGTAAAAGAATTCTAATTTTCCGTCATCGGATAATTAATTAATTAATTAATTAATTATCCCCTACGAGATAACCCACCTTATCTCCTACGGGTGCAAGATATTTTGCACGGATTCCGATGCATGACTAATCACCGCGTCACTAAGGGTTCCGTTCCGGGAGATCCCGACATCGGATTTCGGATCCGATCGCACCGTCGGTCATCATTTTCCGCGCTCTATCGCGGAAAAATACCCGCACCACTCACCGGCCGACTTTATAAAATTTAATAATTTTATTTCACTTAAGGCTTAAGTAACTACATGTGAGTTCAAAAATACCCCCAAGGGTCGGATCACTACAAGTGTGCTTGAGCCTGACGTGGACGTCAGGGCTTAAATGGGGGAAGAATGTGACACCCCCAGAATTTGGATTAGTTCTATATATAAATGATATAATAGGACTAAATCTCTTAACCCGGCTATAGCATTTTGGATGGTAGCAAGATCCAAGAGGTTATGAGAGTTAAGCGTTCTAGAGCTAGAGTAGTTTTAGGATGGGTGACCCCCTGGGAAGTGGGGTTATCGGATGTCTCTTCGGAGACATCTGATAAAAAAGGAATTTATGTAAAAAAATTATAATAATTTTATTTGCAAGTTAAGAAATGTAAAGTGTAATAAATTTAACTCATGGTTCACTCTTGTATTCTTTCATTTCCACTTAAACTGTTTGTTTATTAAATGAAAGTTTAAATTTGTAGTGATTTTTAGTACTCTGATATTGAGCTTCCGCATACACTTGTTGTGTTTTTATGGATGTTACCGTTCCTTTCGGGTAGTGAAGGGTCATATCCGATTGGCGGGTCTGTTGGCGTGCCCGAACCGTACAAATTGGGGGACTCGGGGCGTGACGAAAGGGAAGAAGAAAAATTATAATTTCTATTTTCCAGTTGGCGGCAAAACGTGGAGGAAAAGGGGTTCCCAAATTTGCTCCCTGCAAGAATAAACTGCAGTGAATGAGGACAATTTGGAGAATTAAATCCTAAGTTGGGGCATTTTAGTAAAATCACCTTCCCCCCAACCACCCACCTACAGAAATTAAATTCTCTCTCTCTCTCTCTCTCTTTCTCTCTCTCTCTTAATTTCATCACCAACCCTCCCTCTCTCTTTCTCTGCTGGAGCAGAAAGAAAGAAAGAAGAAGAAAAGGGAGAAGAAGAAAGAAAGGAGAAGAAGAAGAAGAAGAAGAAGAAGGAAAGGGAGAAGGACCCTTCTCTTTCCCCCCTATCTGTGACCTTAAACAAAAAAAAAAAAAAAAAAAAAGTACTCCTCTCCCTTTTTCTCCTCTATTTTTGCACAGGAAAGAAAAAAAAAAAAAAAAAAAAAAACCGGTCGCGGCATTGCTGCTGCTGCTAGCAGCAGCAGCTACGCAGGCAGCCAGCTGCTGTTGTTGTGCAAGTAGTAGCAGCATCGGCTGCATTTGCTGCTCCGTCAGCTGCTGCTGGCAGCAGCAGCTGCTGCGCAGGGAGCAGCTGGCTTGGCAGCAGCTTGGCAGCTGCCTTGAGCAGCTGGCTTGGCAGCAGCTTGGCAGCTGCCTTGAGCAGCTGCCACCTTGGCAGCCGCATTGGGCAGCTGCATTGGGCAGCTGTAGGGTGCTGCTGCAATGGCAGCTGCCAAGCAGCAGCAATGGCTGCAGCTGCTGCTGCCTATCTACTGCTATAGGCAGCAGCAGCTGCCTAGGCTGCCAGCAACAGTCTTAAAAACGGAAGAAAAAAAGAAAAAAAGAAAAAAAAAAAAAAAGAAATTGGAGAGAAATTTAAGAAAAAAGTTTTTCTTTTCTCTTCCCCAATGAGCAAAATCATCAATTGGTGGAAGATTACTCAAATTGAGTTTCGCTCTAATTTTTTTGGGGCATTTTGCCCTAGAATAAAGAGATCAAAATTTATCTTTGGCAAATATGTCAAGATAGGAATTTCTTCCCTATTCTTTTAAATTGATCCAAAAAGGGTCCATCAGGAGGAAAGTGACTAAATCGAGGATTTTTCCTTATCATATTTTAAAAGGGGTTTCTACTTTACAAATTCTAAGGAATTAGTGGACCATAAAATAAATTGTTTCGTGATTTTCCCTTTTTAATTCTAGGAAAATCTTGAAGATCAAGAGGGTAATTTTTTGTCTCTTTCAAAAACAAGGTGAAACATTTAGGTGGGGGATTCTAGCGAACGAGGGTGACCTCTCCCCTTGTCTTTTTGCTTTCATTTAGAAGCATGTTAATAGATTGATTAGGATGGTATGCTATATGTTAGAGTAAAAAATGGCTTGTTGCAAAATGGAAATCTTGACTTAGGAGAAAACCTAGTTTAGGCTCTAATGTGTGGCATTCACTATAGGACTTCACGAGTGGCATTTTGCTTGAGTCAATTAAGGGTGTACATAGAGTTAGAGCTTAACTTAGAGTCATGTCTCTAAGGAAAACATAGTATAGTTGTGGTTAAAATTCAAAGTGAATAAAATCCCTAGAGTTGTCTTAGGGAGTTGGGTTAATACACCTACACTTTAACTTCAACTTGAGCAAGAATGAAAGTAAAAGAAATAAGTTCAAGGGACTTTGGTTATCTTGAGGCATGGACCCAAGGTAAGGGAATGAGTAAATCAAGAGAAGTTAAAAGTTTAAATGAAAAGAGAAAGAAATTGCCAAGGGGCAATGCGAGCTAGAGGCTCAAATAAGAAAGAAAGTAAAGGGCACAATTTGCAAGAAAGACTAAAAGCCAAAGTAAAAGAAAGGAAAGAAAAGAAAAGATAAAAGATAAAACGGGCGTACCTTCGGCGGTGAAACGTAATTCTTGTTGGAGTTAAGGGCAGTGTCCCTCTCCCGGGCAGTGACCCGTATGACACGTTTCCCCGTTGGACTGGGTAACACTTGCGTGTGTTATCGGCAACCTTAGAGACCTTGTCTTATGGCAGCATGTCTGCCGGGCTGGGAACCGTTGGGCAAGATACTCTGAGAGTTCAGCAACTTTAATTAAAGCACAAAGAAAAGCAAAGTGATTAGTCAAGTAAGAAGTTTGGTTAGAATGGTACTTTACAACGACATAGAGTCATGTCATGGCAAAGGTAAAATTGTTGAGCATGATAGCTAGAATTTACAGCTTTCAATACTGTATTTTATTCTATATTATATTGCTTCCATTAGACCAAGTGGTGCAGGGCATTCTCTCTCGGTGGTTGAACCCACTGGAAACTTTGTTGTAGTTCTCACACCCTTTAGGTGACATCCCCACAGGTCCAGGTACATCAAGCGAGACACGCGACAGGGGCAAGGGCCCAGTAGAGTAGCGACCTAGCAGTCTAGAGCTAGGTTTGAAGTGCTGCCCGTGCCGCTCGGCACAGGGCGGCACGTATCGTGCCCCTCAAATGGGGCCACGGTACGGGGAGGGGGGGGGGGGGGGCCCTCCTGAGTCTCGACGATACCTTTTGGGTATCGCCCAAGACAGGGCGATACCGGTGCCGTGCGGCACGGCAACTTCTTTGCTTCCTTTTTTTTTTCTTTTTTTTTTTTTAATCACATGCATACAGTAATTTTTTTGTTTTTTTGTTTTTTATTTTTTTATTTTATTTTTTTTCCTTTCTCTTTCCACTCGTGAACGGGGAGGGAAGGAATTTTTTTTCCTTTTCCTCCCTCCCCCTCCCCATCTCCCTCCCCCTCCTAGTTTGTGGGCAGCAAATTTCTATACTCTCTCTCTCTCTCTCTCTCTCTCTCTCTCTCTCTCTCTCTCTCTCTCTCTTTCTTCCTTTCTTTTCCTTCCTTTCTCCCGCAATTCGTAATTTTTTTTTCTTTTTTCATCGTTAAAGAAAGAGGCACAGAAAGTGGAAATCAAATAGGTAAGTAAAAATTGTTATAATTTAAATTTTTATTTAGAATTTTTGAATATTTCATAATTATAAAGCTCTTTTTTTAAAAAAAAAATTTAAATTAGTTATTTATAAATTATTTAATTTTGAATTATTTAATTTTGAACTAATTATGAACTATTTAATTTTGAACTATTTTTAGGATCCATTTATTGATCATCTTTCTTTATAATTTATAAATAGTTGAAATTAAATGGATCAATAAATGGATCTTGAAAAGTTTTAAGAAAAAATATAATATTTTCTAATTTTATATTTTATAATTTTTAAAATTTAAAAAAATGATAAAGTAAATCAAAATAATTTTCAAAATTGATATATATAATTTTCTCATCATGTTGTTCTTTTTTTATTATTTTGAATGAATTTTAGGATAGTTATTTGTATGTAAAAAATTTATGTAGATCATAATGAGACCTAAGAAAACAGAAGATTATGGTTGGCAGCACGGGCAAATGATTGGTGGAAACAGATTTCATTGGAAGTGTAATTACTGTAATATGATCGGAATGGGCGGAGGTGTCACCCGCTTAAAAAACATATCGCAGGAGATTTTTCTGAAGTATTGAAATGCACCAAAGTTCATCAGGAGATAAGACATGAAATGAAAATTGAGTTAGAATCTACAAAATTAGCAAAACAGAAAACGATGGATGATCGAGATCAATTAGATAAACGAGCAGCCGAGTATCCCTCTGTTGACCCATATGAAGTGTCACGCCCCGGGTGCAAACCAGAATCCGGGCTCGTCCACAGATCCGCCGTGCACACGGAATTTTTCGTGTACACGAAGCGCTGGTAACCTGCTCAGATATAAAGATATAATAAAGGAGCATAAAACAGAGCTAAACTAAAACTAATGCATCTCAGACAAATGCTGAAAATAAAAGTACAACATAACTCTCATCAATATACATGTGTCTCTCCCAGCTCACGAAGTAAATACAACCAGCTGGCCGAAGCCAGACCCAAAATAAAGTAAAATACAACCGTCTGAGTGTACAGGGGATACATCAAAACTACAAAACTCGAGGTCGGGGAAGTAGCTATCTAATCAGCGATCCGCTTATCTCGATCCTGGGAAGAGGGTCCCGCAACTCCAGCAGAGGACTATGCAATACAAAGGGAAAAAGAAAAGGAAAAACAGTGGGGGGTGAGAACTACTATAAAAACAGTAGCCTCCCCTAATGGGTAGACCTCAAACTCAGACATGCCCACTAGGACTACTAGAGGCGAAAATAAAACAAGGGTGGTAAGCTATAAATATGACAACAGATAAAAGCTACCACTAATATGCCTCTAAAACAATAAGCTAAAAGAATAGCTAAATGTATGCATCAGAGTATATATGCCTGCCTGGGTAACCCAATCTAGACACCGGTGAACACCGGTACTGCCTGCTATACCTACTAACTCACAACTCAGCTGCGGAATGCAGACCGGCTCCTGACCGACACGGTCCCATCCCAAGGACAACAGACCGGCTCCTGACCGGCACGGTCACATATACACACACTCCGGAGTGGCACTCGAGGGGAGCGACCCTCACGAGTGAAATAAGTCGCCATAAGTAACCCGATATAGTAGGACTGGATCGAGACTCTAATCGAGTGGGAAAAGCCATCCACTAAAGAAACCCGATCCCCTATCCCCAAATCTGATGCATTAGTAACAATCCGGTTAACCGCCCAAAATCCACGGTTGCCGCAAATGCCCTGTCCTCAAGCCTGCCTGTCCCAAACCCCAATAACTGACTACACTATCCCAGCCCCTGCTCTAACCTGAGCATACTATCCCCTATGTCTAAGTAACTGGAGAAAGAATAAAAACATGGTTTCTCCTAAGTCAGTTCCAGCATGACAGTGTAGCAGAAAATAGTGGCCTAACTAGGTGACCATACAAGCATGCTAAGTCCTTTACTTAATAAAATGATCTCAGTGTTCTAATTCTTACAAGAATTACAGTATGCCTTTGTTTGAATATCTGAAGTACTAACATGCCATAAGCTAATTCATACACATGCATAAGTCTCCCAATTATACATAAAGCATGATATGGTTTTAGCCTATTATTACCAAAAGGTTTAAACAATTTATCCTTTTCCAAGAAATATTAATTCACTAATAATTAGTCCTCTAAAGATGCAAGTGCTAACAACCAATCAATACTTTCATACAAGCATACTAGGTTCATCCCACTGTTACAACTATCAACATGATATAGGAACATCTCTTAGTATGCCTAGTGGGTGATCAAAAGTAAGAGGTGACAACGGTACCCACCTCGAGCGCTAGTTCCCTGTCCAAAGATGAAATCCACGCTCGATCCAAACAGTCACCTCGACACTGCACAAAATTTCCCAAAAGAACATACATAATTTAATCATACAACGCTCCAAAATCTGCCCAACGATACAACAGTCCAGAGTTTTCCTATTTTTACCTGCGAAAAATGCTCAAAAAAATCCAAGAAAAATACTGCCACGATCCTCGCGACGAACCGGTCGAAACGAGTACCTGCACGCTCAAATCCGAGTTTTCTACGCTGAGATACAAATTCGGCAAGGGAAACACCCCAACAAAAACTGTACAGGAATTCTGTACCAAAGAACTACAGAAAAAGGGGATTTTCACCTTCGGAAAAAATTCAAAAAAATCTGGAAAAATTCCAGGAGATTCCTTGCGAAGTGTAGAAGAAAAACGCCTCCTGGCACTCCTCGATCCGACGCCTGTGCGCAAAGATAAAGCCAAAACACCTGAGTGCTGTCCAAAACTCCGCGAAGAAAAATGGGTCACAAAGAAGCTCGGGAAACACCAAGATAGACTCAAAACGAGGGAAAGCTCAAAACACCAAAGTTGTATTCCTACTTGTTGTGAATCCAACGGTACAAGAATCGACAAAAACGGAGGTCGGAGTAGGCCAGGGGAGTCCTTCCACCGAAACGCGACGAAAAAGTTCCCAAATGAACGAGCGTCTCGCCTGCGCCGTAAAATCGAAATCTCAAAATACGTGCCACCAAAAATTCCGGCGATCCACCGATGGTACCAGCACTGGCAAGGGAGCAACTTCTCTTCTTCACCCTCTGTGTGAAAGTGAGCAGAGGAGGAAGAAAACCCCTCCCCAAGTTCACACGGAGTTAAGTACTCAAAGAAAAACAAAAAAACAAATTGGATAATTCCATCCGTGTCCCCAGAACACGGGACACCCGTAGTGGGCCGCTCCGAAGCCGCCACATCGCCCAATCCCCCAGTCAACCATTTCGGCGCCCGCCAATAGGCGGGCGCCACGTGGCGCGCACAGCGCCCGCCCACGCGCGGGCGCAGCGCCGCCTGCGCCCTGTCGCGCACGCGGCTCGAGGCGGGGGCACGCGGCTCGGTGGACCCCGTGCGGTGGACCGGCCCAATCATCAAGCACCACGTGGCACCGGCGGTCCACGGTCCCCTCCCATGCACCGAAAACCACAGAAACTTTCGGGAGTTCGTTTTTGGGCATCCGGGCTCCGAATTTAATAAATAAATAGCCGTTTTCAAGCGTTTTTCCGCGCTGAATCCAAATCTAACCTCCGTTTGGCCCAAAACTTTTTCTAAAATTCGACAAATGCAGCCGAAGGCCAAACTGACTAAAAATACCCCAACAGATCCATCTGTGATACCCTTTTGATACACTGTGGACCAGACACACCATCAACAGGTGTTTCACACCTTGGATTCACGGAAAAATACTGCATGGGAACCAGGACCACTACATGAAGGTATAGGCGATGAATTTGATATTGATACTAGAGCTGCCATGGAAGCATCTTTACAGTAAAGATGGCAGCAAGATGAAGTCCAACGACATAGAGCACAATTTACGACCTCTTAGTTTGATGCCGGTGGCGGGTCTAGATATGGCTCTACGCCATCAGGTTTATCTCGAAGTGGTTTTGTTGGCCGCATGCTCAACAGATTAAAAAAAATACCAAAACAAAAAAGTGGAAAAGCTCCAAATATTATAGATATAGACCCAATGACATTTCCTGGTCCAGATGCTCAACAACAACGCATAGATATAATGCTCAAAAAAGACAAAAAATGCAGAATTGGTCGAGCAATATCAAAGTTTTTTCACTTTAGTCATATTCCTTCCCATATAGCAAACAATCCATATTATAGATCAATGATCACTGCCGTACAAAATGAGGGTCCAGGAGTTGAACTCCCAACACCGTATGAGATCGCCGGCAAATACCTTGATGCGGAGGTCAATGATATCCATGCATGGGTAAAAAATTTCAAACAACTGTGGGAGATGTATGGTGTTACCTTGATGTGTGATAGTTGGACATCACATACACATTTGAGCATCATAAATTTTTTATTTTATTGCAATGGCAAGGTGGTCTTCCACAAGTCAGTTGATGCGACCGGTCGATTTGAAGATGCTGATTATATATATGCATTATTGGAGCAAGTTCTAGGTGAGATTGGTGAGAAATATGTGGTACAGGTAATGTCAGACAATGGTTCAAACTACAAGAAAGCTGGCAAACTACTGATGCAAAGGCATCCACACATATTTTGGACTCCTTGTGCGGCGCATTGTATCAACCTAATGATATCTGACTTTGGTACGATAAATCGGGTAAAAAAGATTATTGATATTGCACAAAGTGTATCTAAGTATTTGTATAATCATAATTGGGTCCATGCTTTAATGTCCAAATTCATTGGACGAGAGATCTTACGTTCTGGTATCACACGATTTGCCACAAATTTTATCGTTCTAAACAGTATCCTTCAAAATAAAAATGGCTTAAAGTCTATGTTTGCATCAGATGAATGGCAAACATCTCGTTATGCCTCCAAGACTGATGGAAAGTCTATTGAGCACATAATTCAGTCCATCAAATTTTGGGATTATGTGAAAGAGATTGTTGATATTGTGGAGCCGCTATACGTGGTTCTTCGATTGGTGGATCAGGAAAAAATACCTCAAATGAGACACGTCTATCATAAACTGAGGATGGCTAAAGAGACAATCAAGAAAGTCAATCCATTGCGATGTCAATCTTATCTAAAAATTATCGACAAACGTTGGGAAGTTCAGATGGGTCGGGATCTGCACCTAGCAAGCAAGTATAAATTATAACAAAGCTATTTGTTAGTGATTATCCAATTGTATTCTTGCATTATTGATGGAGTTATTTTTTTCTTAATGATAGGTTATTATCTTAATCTGTCGTATCACCATCGTTATAATCTTGGATATGATGATGAATTATTAAAGGCATTACGAAATGTCATCAATAGATTGGAAATGGATCCAATGCATGCCGCTCTTGCCATAAATGAGGTACAATAGCTTTTTTAATATATTATTAATTTATTATATGTTAATATGCTAATTCCTTATTATTATAATATATTATAATATCATAATATAGGAAAAAATATTTCGTGAATTCACTGAAACTTTTGGCGATGCTGGTGCAATTAACGAGAGACACAACACCGATCCCAGTAAGTAACTAAATAATTTACATATTTTATATCTAACGATAAACCTATTTTGATATAATTTTAATTTTTATTTAGACAGCTGAGTGGTGGCTACAATACGGTGGATCAGCAAAGCATTTAAAGAAAATTATTGTGCGTGTTTTATCTCAAACAACAACGTCTAGTGGATGTGAGCGCAACTGGAGCACCTTCGCATTGATACATACCAAAGTGCGTAACCGATTAGCGTACGCTCGATTAAAGAAGCTAGTTTATGCCTACTATAATATGAGGCTCCGTTTAAGATGCATGCGAGCGGAGTATGGTCGTTATAAAATTTATGATCCTTTAGATGCAAGCTTTATCAATGATGAATCAGACCACATATTTGATTGGCTACAAGACAAAGAGAATCAAGAGGACCCTTTGCTCGATGAGCCTGGAGATCCACCACGACCATTCAGGATAATTGCTGAGGAACCAGGAGTTAGTGATGCAGAAAGATGGGCTAACGAGCTAGAATATAGAGGGGTCTCATAATCAGTCTGGTAATGTGCAAGAACAAGCATCTTTGGGTGAAGAATCACAAAATCCTACGGATGACTCTGATGCAGAATTTGAACGTCTTATGATAGGACCTAGACATGGTCGCCCACGTCTACTCAAAGTCAATCGGAAAAAGAGAAGACATCGTCTATCGCAAAGAGACCTTCAACAACAGTCATTAGTGGTAAGGGTAAAAAAATTATGGCATCGAAGGATCCATTAGATGCAGCTGATGCAATCTCGCTAGATGATGATAGCGATACATCAACACCAACTGATTCTGGGTTACCACGGTCCAAAAATGAATGTAGCGATGACGGTGACATCACCAATAGTAGTGGGGATGGTGGTGGGGATGGTGGTGAATGCATTCCACCAACACAACAGGAGGATGGAGGTGAGGGCAGAGGTGGTCTTATATTTACTAAAGAGCAAAATTTCACTCATGCCACTCAAGATACTGATCATGGATCGAGACCACGTCAAACATCTGGAGTGGTATATGATCGCAGAAGAGGTAACAAGCCCTCACAACAAGATTATAGGGAGATGAGAGAGGATTTGGAAGCGGTGCCAAGTGGACACCCACGAAGGGATGATAATTTGTGCACACAGTTTGATAGTACTTCGGTTTCATCGTATCCCTTATATCAACATGGCTTTTATAAGAGAGATATGATTATGATCCATCCATATCTTCATATAGTGAAAGTTCGTATGTCGAATCGTATAATGATAATACTGCATATCCACATTATCCTTATGATGTTGCAGTCCATATGCCAATACAAGTGACTGTTGTCAATCATATCAGCGATCCAATTGCATATGGACTTTACGTACGCCAATACAATGACATATATCACGAATATATGACTTTTCCACAATACCAGGAATATTTATACCAACATTGTCAAATAAATCTGATATATGCAGATCACACTATGCCATATGATCAACCGCGATAATCTATATGGAATTAAGCAGTTTCTCTTTATAAATATGTAAATTTAAATACTTATTATACTTGTGAATTTATTTATTATATTGTTATTTTTATTCTCTATGAAATACAGTTGTACTTTATATATAAAAAAATTTATCAGTATGTTAATTGGTGAGTATAGTAAGCTACCTATATATAGCCAATATTCATAATTTTTTGACTAAACAATTCAAAATAATATTATAAGAGCTTATTGGGAACAAAAAAAATAAAAAAAAAACCGTGCCAGAGCGTGCCACTGGGAGGTCATGCGTATCCATTGGCACGCAAGCATGCCACGTGTCGGCACGGAAGCGTGCCCGTACCGTACCGTGCCAAGCGGCGAGCGGCACGCCCCCGTGCCACGACACTTAAATCCTTGGTCTAGAGTCACCAGCACCATTTTGGAGTATTTTTCTTTTGAGCGAAATTTGTATGTGAGGAACAATATAAACTTTAAATATTTTAAGTTTCGTTTTGAAAAAAAAAGAAGAAGTTGTAATTTTTATATTGTACTTGTATGTTAAAGAGAGTTGTAACATAAGCAAGTTTAATATTTCGCTCAAGTATGATATATTTCATTATCATCTAACTGTTTGTTGAATAAATGGAAGTTTTTAATTTCATAGTTTAGATCTCTGATTGATTACTCCTCCGCTACACTAAACTGTGATTGTTAAAATGAACTGTTCTTTTCGGGTCTTGAAAGGTCATGCCCGATTGGCGGGTCTGTTAGCGCGCCCGAACTGTCTAAATTGGCGGTCTCGGAGCGTGACATTTGACCTCAACACCAAGCTAATAGAGTAGAAATTGTCTTACAATCATTTATTTCAGACCTTTCAAGAACTCTATAAATACATATTTTTCTCAAGAAAAAAGAACCCTATAAATATAGCCCGATGTACTAACCCACAACTTACATGCTCTCTATCTTTTTTAATTTGCATGCCCAAAATTTTATTTACTTCACCAAGATTCTTTCTATGTCAAACTTCCTTGACTCTTCAATTTTGTAATCTCATTTTGATCATTACTGAATATCAACATATCATCCACATATGGTAACAAGATAGTGAAAAAATCACATGTTGAGCCTTTAAAATAAACACAATGATCAAAATCATATCTTTTATAGTCTTCATCTTGCAAGAAAGATTCAAACGTCTTGTACTATTGTCTAGATGTTTATTTTAAACTATACAATTCCTTCTTTAACTTACATACTAAATTAGAATTAACTTTATTAACAAAGTCTTCGAGTTGAAATGTATAAAATTTTTTTATCCAAATTACCATGCAAAAAAGCGATTTTAATATTTAGCTGTTCAAACTGAAGATCAAAACTTGCAACCAATGATAAAATAACTCTAATTAAAAAATACTTAACAATGGGAGCAAATATTTTATTGAAGTCAATATCTTACTTTTGTCTATAGTCTTTAACAACAAGCCTTGCCTGACACCTCTTGGATCCTTCGGCTTCATTCACATACACCTACCGATTTTTTAATGCTTTCTTGCATACCAGAAGAATCACTAACTCCCAAGTACGATTTTGTTGTAAGAACCCTTTGCCACTTTGTTTCTTTGGTATTGGTTCTTGAAAGCACTTAGCCAGTGTTTGGTTTGGGTTAACGGGACAACTCGGAATAGGGGCGGGATTGGCGTTCCGCCCCTCCCCCCGAACAAGACCGAACAAGCCTTGGGAAGGGGCATAGATGATTCCCTTTTCCAAGGCAGTCCCTTTTTTTTTTTTTTTTTTTTTTTTTTTTTTTTTTTCTTTCTTTGAGGTAATTTTTTTATTTATTTATTTTTTTTTAAATTTGAATTTTTAAATTTTAAAAGATATTTAAATTTTAAAATTTTTATTTTATAAATTTTAATTTTTTTAATTTTATCTTTTAATAAATCTAAAAATTTTATTTTATTTTATTTTTGCAAAAAATAAATTATTAATTTTTAAGTTTTAAAATTTATACAATTTTTTTATAAATTATTTTAAATTTTTATAAATTTAAAAATTAAAATTTTTAGTCCCACTTAAAATTTTAAAATTAACTTTTTTTTACTCTCACTTAAAATTTTTATAAAAATTAAAATTAATAAAAATTAAAATTTGAACAACTTTTGAAACTATAATTTTTAAGAAAAAAACTAAAAAGGGAAGGATATTTTCGCCATTTAACACAAAAGTCAACTCTTTATTCCTCTTATTCTTCAATCACTACCAAACACTATTTTTCTTATACCTGGTACTAATCTAATACACCCAACCAAACATATATTCACATTATACCTACTTATTTCTAAATTTATACTTATCCCTGACACTATTAATTCTCTCTAATACACGAACCAAACGAAGCCTTAGGCTCACCGGAATCAACAAATAAAATATAACACAAGGAAAGAAAATACCCGAATCAATAAATCAAAAGATCAATACAGGATCATAAGCGTTATAAATTGATGAGATGGCATCCCATGAGATTTTCTCTTCAGGTTATTATTATTATTATTATTATTATTATTATTATTTTATGAATTCATAGTAGAAGATTTAGAAGACACAGGAATATGAATGTCTACGCGACAACCATTGCAAACATTTATAATTTACATTAGTTTGATTTTCTATTTTCAAAGTGGATTATTTATGTAACATTTTAGAATTCAAATGATACACTTGTATTATACTTTTTATTCCCCTGTAATATTTAAAAAATTATTTTCTTCAATAATATCTACCCACCGAAATGCGTAGAACTCTTATCTAGTTTTTATACTTTTATTTTCAGACTATTCTAGAATAAAAAAAATATAAGAGATACAAAAATTTATGTCAATGCGGACCATAAAGCCTAAGGAGCCGGATTTTATTCTCGAACCGGGTTCGGGGCTCTAGTGGACCGGACCAAATCCGGCCTGATTCAGGCCCATCTAGGGTTTACCCTTATTAGGGTAAACGTTCACACCTCGCATGACGCCGACTCTCTTCGCCATCTCGCCGCTTCTACGGTCTCTCATCTCTCACGCCGCCTCTCTCTTCGTCATCTTGCGGCTTCTAGGGTTTCTCTCTCATTTTTCTCATATTTCTCCCCTCTATTCCAGGTTTCGGAGTGCGTAGAGGAACGCTGAATCGCAACAATGAGGTATTGCCATTACCTGTCAAAATTGTTGGTATTTCGCACATTTGTAGATTCATCTGCATTGATCTGCGTTCATTAATAGTTCTTAGATTTTATCGTTTTGGTTCTACCAGTAATTTGAGCTAGTTCTAGGATTAATAACTTTTCTGAGGAATTATTACCTTACTCTGCTCAAAACGAAATTTCGCCCGGAATTCCTCTTCACATGCTTCCAGTTTAGGATTTTGCCAACTATTCTTACTTTCGTAACATTTCACTCTATTTTTTTGCAATATGGGACACCAATGGATGCTGGTTTACTGGATCTTTTTGTTGCATGCTGCAGAGTTAGTAGAAAACTAGTATAGTTGTTATATCTGCTGGTGCTTTTCTTTTCATGGGTAATTTCTTGTGTTATAAAATATATGCACCTTCTTAACTGATTCATCATAGATATGGATTATAGATGACTTTTGACCTCATAAGTGTACCCTTGGTTAACACTGCTTTTGTTGGGGAACTCAACTTAATTTAATAAGATCCATATATTTCATCCATTTACTTTTGGCGAAATTGATTGCGGTTTATTTCCCAGCAATCGTTGAGCTGAGTTATCTGAAGGGCTATGCAGCTTGAACATATGCTTGTACTTCATACCAATGACTTTAAGGCAGTTAATCTGTCCGAATCGCATTTCTTACATTTCTATTTTTGTGTTATTTAGCAAGTTGCAAAGTGATGTTCTGAAGGAAGCAATCTCCCAAGTCATGGGTGACTCTCGGGAGAAGAAACGCAAATTTACCGAAACCATTGAGCTTCAGATTGGGCTGAAAAACTACGACCCTCAAAAGGACAAGCGGTTCAGCGGGTCTGTGAAGCTGCCTCATATTCCTCGTCCCAAGATGAAGGTCTGCATGCTTGGCGATGCCCAACATGTTGAAGAGGTAAAGAGATGTCTTAATATTTGTTTACCATTAGGAAAATCATTAGGTTTATATATCCATGATTATATTGCTGCTATGAAGGGAAGTTAGTTGCTGTGGATATATATATTTTCAAATCTTTGCTATTCCATCTCGATAAAATATCATGGTAATTTAAACTGTTACTTGCTGAACTTATGGAAAAATTCTGCTTAAATCATGTGCGTTAATAAAATTCTGCTTAAGTCATGTGCGTTAATTTGTTGTAGTTGATTTGCTGAACCTCAATTTCAGTTTTAATTAGGTCCCTCCGAACTCTATTTTATTTAGTACGGAAAAGGTCACTGACACCTGATTAAGCTGCTTCTCCATCTCAAGACTATGGTGAATTCTGGCATGCTGTCTCTCTATTATGGGAATTTTCAGGAGTTTGAAGGAGCCCAATCAACACAGGAATTGCATTTTTGTGCATCACAATTACTCTCATTATTATATTACCCACTAATAGATAAATCTAAAATTGGCCAAACTGTTAGTCCCTGTATTTAATTTCCTTGATTACTTATATTTGTTGATGTTGATCGAAGATGATTTTTTCTGTTGGTACATAATCAACAGTTGCACCTGCTGCTTTTACTTCTGATTGTTACGAAAAGTTGATAATTTCATCCATATGTAGTCTTGCTGATGTCAATATGTTTGTTGTAGTATGGCCGGATAAAGTAACAATATATGCCCTGTAGGCAGAGAAGATTGGGCTTGATTATATGGATGTTGAGGGGCTAAAGAAAATGAACAAGAACAAGAAGTTGGTCAAAAAGCTCGCAAAGAAGTACCATGCTTTCTTAGCATCAGAGGCTATCATCAAACAGATTCCACGTCTTCTTGGACCTGGTCTCAACAAGGCAGGCAAGTGCTGTTGTTCTATCTAGTAACTTGTATCAGTAAGTACTAAGTAGTCAGATTTGCGGTGATTTTGGAGGCCACCACTTTGATTGGATTTTGACTAGGAAGTTTGAATAATGTTCTAGGCCCATACTCATTGCTGCTTGAGTAGGGCAAAGTGAATCTTTAGCGGCCTGCAAGATAATGTCTTTGCACTGTGGAACATTTGTCTGCCCAAATGGTATGTGTCTGCCTCAGTGGATTATTGTTGTTTTTGCTTGGGTTGTACATTTATTATGATTTTTTTGAATTTAAGCACTTCCGTTTGTATTGCTGCCCTGATGTTAAATGTGCTACATGATAAATAACAATTGTCTCAATTGGTGGATGCTGAAATGTGCTAAGGTATGCTAGAAACCACAGTGGAAATATGTCTATGCCCACATAGAATTGGCTAGGTTGTAGGTACTAGAGCATGTCAGGGTGGCCTTATCCTTGAGAATCACAATTCTGTTCGGTTTGGTGGAACAGTGATATTTTTATGTATGGGCCACTATCCTTGGTAATCCTTACTGTTAGCAGCAAATTTTGGTAGGAATAACACTTAGGACTACAATTCTCTCCAAGGCCCTATTTGGATGTCGGAATAGGATATTCAATGATAACTGTAGGTTATGAACCCTAGGATCTAAAAGGTGAAACTATATCTAGGGGTGAATAGGTGTAAACGATAAAACACACAACCTTAGCGTAAATAAAAATAAATGCGGAAATTAAATCAACACGCCAAGATTTTATGTGGAAAAACTCCGCTCGGAGTAAAAAACCCAAGGGACTGATCACACTAAAAATTTACTAAGATTAAAACACGTACAAGGTGATTATGCTACCCCACGACTCAACTTTTACCGTATGCTCGAAGTAGATCTCCTTCGCTAGTCCACGACATGTCTCGAATCCACGATCCGCGCCCGACTTCGAGTCCACGAAGTCTCCACCGACTCCTCGGCCCTCACGCGAATCCACACGTCGACATTCCTTCTGGAACTCGTTGGAAATAGTTGGTGGTGATTTAGATGCTTAGAAAATCATATATGTAAAAGAAAATACTTTCTAAACGTTCATCAATTTGATTCTTAAAAGAAAGAATGGGTTAAAAATTCATGAATTAAATCGATGAATAATTTTGATCGAAGAAGATAATCAAGAGATTAAAAAAAGAATTTAAGGATTAAAAAGTGTCTCTCTTCTTCAATACGTTCATAAGCTCCCTGTTGTTTATTTATAGGTTAGAAGCAATTAGAATCATAATAGAAATAAAAAACTGTAATTTTGGAAAGTCATCCCGCTGTCAAGGTCCGAACCTTTTTGAGAAGGTTCGGACTTTGAAGTTGCACAGTAACTTCAAGGTCCGGACTTATTCACCGACAGCCAGGAATTTCCTTGCGTGAAGCAGGAAAGTGGTTCGGGGTCCGGACTTTTTTTCCAAAGGTCCGGACATTTTCTGCGCAAGAGAATTCTCACTTTCGGGGTCCTGTCTTTTTCCAGAAGGTTCGGGTTTTCTGCGACAGAAAAGAAAAGCAACCTTCGGGTCCGAACTTTTCTTCAAAGGTTCGGACTCTGAAAACTCAAAGTGTGCGGTTTTTATTTTTATACACTAATAACCTATTCTAAATGCTTCTAAACAATAGACTTTCTAATAAACCACCATAAACTATGTTTAACCATACCGGGGTGTTATGGATTTTATTCTTGTATCGTCAAATCTTTTTTTTGATGTCCTTCTTCTTAATGTCTTCATCTTCAATCTTCAAGACTCCGATAATTTTACGAAATCCGCCAATCTATGTTGTAAGAATCTCCCCCTTTGGCTATATCGTGACAAAACATACAAACTCAAAATACATAAAGAGATAGAAATTTGTTGTAATAACCAAATAACAAATTTTACGCATGACCGATCGAAGAAAAAGAAATACGAGAGATATCCTAAGACAAACTCTATGACTTATACACGACTATTAGTCTTGAAGTCTTGCACTCTCTGCAAAAAAAAATTCTAGAGAGAAATATTGTTAGACTCACAAGAATTATAAATTAAGAAAACATACAAAGAAATAAACTAATATTAAGTGTTAGAGAGTTAGAGAGTTAAAGTAAGAACAAAATTACAAAAAATTACTCTCTCATCTCACCCAAAACATCTCCCCCTTTTTGTCACAAAAAGCCAAAACCAAACCTAAGGGAGGAGAAGAAACTATATGCAAACAAAAACAGTAACAAAAGATGAATGCATGATCAAAGAAAAAACATGATGCTCCAGAACTCCGCTAGTCCGAATCAACATCAGGCGGAGGTAGATCGACATTGCAACAACCGAGCTTGTCAAAAATTGCTTTCACCAGGCGAGATAACTTGCCATACTTCCTCGTAAGCTTGCGTTGTTCTGTGCCTAGGCGCATTTGTTCATTTGAAATCCTTTGCAGCTCCGCAGAAATATGCTCCTGCTCAGTCGATAGCCTATGGTGCTCCCTATCGATAGAGGTGACGGAGGCGTCGTCCTCAGAAGTGTCAGTCGGAGCAGACGGTGTAGGCAAAGGAGATGGAGCAGGTGTAGCAGTAGGAGCACAAGGAGCAGGCGGTGCTTCCTCAACTGGCTGCGGTAGGGACTTGATGACAGTTGATTCATTTATGGTCCCTAAACTGTGCTGATAACTTGTTGATCTGGTATCAATTTTGTGAGCACGAAGAAACCTCATGATGATCAAAGGAAACGGGAGATGCTCACTGGGATGTGGATTCTTCATGTCCTTCGTCAACCACGACCACACCAAATATGGGATATTCAGGTTAAGCCCTCTAGCCTCCGCCGGATGTCCAACCAAATACATATACAAATGGTGCTCCCAATGAACCACCTTTGTCTGCATAGTCGGAAGTATGTTGTAACACACGATAAAGTTCAAGAATCTATACTTCGGTCGAAGCTCCTTCGAATAGACCGAATTCCCGACGGACCGTGTATTGGGCAAGCAAACGCCATCTACAACTTTGCGCCAATTCAAATTTGATAAAGAATGTCCCTGGAGTGTAAGGCAGACCAACCACTTGGGCTTCCATGCCCAGTGCATCAGCTATTGTTTGCGGAGTGATGGTCAGCAGTACATTTTGCACGGTGGTCCGAAATTCGAAAGGCCCATTAATGTCATCCTTCAGATGCCCCGCGCACAAATAGAGAGCGCGAATAAGATGTGGCCAAAATCTGGACTGCTCTAGAAAGTGATAGATCTTCTCAAGACCGCCTTGATCATAGAGAAGTGCAAATGATGCAAACCATTTCAAGAGTTCACCCATATTAACGTTACGCTCCCTAATGCACATGTGTTTCTCAAACGCCTTCATCCTATGAGTATCAATTTGAACGATGTCGTCGTCGGGAGCGCTGGTCGGTGCAGAAGTAGGCTCCTCAATTGTGATACCCCCCGTTTTCTTCTTTTGCCTTGGGGGCTTTTTCTTTCTAGTCGCAATCGGAATGGCTAGTTGTCACGCCTCGGGTGTAAACCAGAACCCGGGCCCGTCCACAGATCCGCCGTGCACACGGTATTTCCCGTGTACACGAAGCACCAGTAACCTGCTCAGATATAAGAGGTATAATAAAAGAGCAATAAAAACAGAGCTGAACTAAAACTGATACATCTCAGACTGAAGCTGGAAATAAAATACAATACATCTGTACATAAATGATACAGCAATCTCTCCCAGCTCACAAAATAAATACAACCTGCTGGCAAAAGCCAGTCCCAAAAGTGAAAGTACTACCGTCTGAGGAAACATGGGTACACCAACAGTCCAGCTAATGTGCTCATCCTGCCTCGGGATCTATCTACTCAGCCGTCCTCTCTCCTCGACCCGCCACTGTAAGCCCAGTAGCACCCGCAGAAGACACTGCAAAACAAGAGAGAAGAAAAAGAGGAAAGAAGAATGGGGGTGAGACTACTAGTAAACCAGTAGCCTCCCCTAGTGGGTAAAACCTCAACTCTGACACGCCCACTAGGTCTACCAGAGGCAAAAGGAATAAAGGTGGTATGATACGAAGATGCTCCTGATAAAAAGGCTACCACTAAAATGCCTCTAACTACTGAGCTACAAGAACAGCTGAATGTATGCATCAGAATACAAATGCCTGCCTGAATAAACCCAATCCTACCACCAGTAAACACTGGTACTGCCTGCTGTGCCTGCCAAATCGGGTATGCTGGCCAACGCATAACACCGATAGGGGATGGAAGTCTCAAGGACTCGAAGCCTGTCTGCCGCGCACTCCGGAGTGGCACTCGAGGGGAGCGACCCACACGAGTAAAGTATCTCAGTATCCAGTAACATCAGTACCATAAATCCGCAGGACTAGATCATGACTCTGATCAAAGTGGAAAACCCATCCACTAAAGAAAGACCCGATCTCAACCTGATGCAAGATAAACAAATAGTGGGAACTCCATCCACTAGAGACCTGATACCCAATCTGATGCATAAGCAACCTCCGGTCAACCGCCCAAGGTCCGCGGTTGCCGCAATACCCTGCCACCAAGCCTGCCTGTCCCAAAACCCAAGATCCTGACTACACTATCCCCAAACCCCCTGCTCGCGCACGAGCTACAAGTACCCTGAGCCTCAAATGAAAGGAGAAAAGAATAATAAAAAGGTTTCTCCTATGTCAATTCCAGCATGATAGTGTAGCAGAAAGAGGTGGCCTATCTAGGTGACCATACAAGCATGCAAATGTCCCAATAAAACAGATATCGATAACTTTTATAATGTTAGAGCATGTAGAGAACAGTATGAGAAAAGAAAAATATGAGATACCCTGTGCCTGCCTATGCCACATACCCAAAACCCACAAATCAGTGATTAGCCTTATCCTTTAACATGATGCTACTGCTCTACAACCATAAGCCCCGATGAAGTAAGTTCTAACACTATCTGTTTAATCACACTAAGCCTGCCATTGCCACACATATAGTGCATTTAACCTTTTAATCAAAGAAGCTACTCAAATGCCTAGCGGGTAATCAGATGAAGAAGGGTTAACAATAACGCCCATAATAACAATCCTGACCCAGATCCGACATCCGGTCAACCGCCTACTATCCGCAGTAGCCGCAATACCCCAAAAGCTAAAATCCAAGCCCCGGCTACACTATGCCGAACCCTGCTCAACCCGAGCAACCAATAGCCGCCTGCCTAAGGAATAGGGGAAGAAGAGACAATAGGGTTCCTCCTAAGTCAGTCCCAACATATAGAGTAGCGATCAGAAATGGTCTAACTAGACATCCATAATGGTAAGCCTATCTCCTCATGAAAGAAAGTAGGGAAGTGACAAATAGTGGTTCATCATGTGTATCAAATAATAACTCCACCTGGGTGTAATCATCATGCTAAACCACAATCCAACCACACATGTCCATAACCCGCTAATCACCCTCACATGAATCATCCACCTATGCCTGTCCAAAAATCCTCAAGTGGTACCCCCCCACAAGACGCCTCACAATATCACAGTATGAAAGTACATTCCCCCCCCTTATGCAAGGTTAAATGCTAAAACGATGTCCATGAAGCATGTATAAGTTCCAAC
The DNA here is from genome assembly GCA_029168755.2 of Tillandsia fasciculata. Taxonomy (NCBI): domain Eukaryota; kingdom Viridiplantae; phylum Streptophyta; class Magnoliopsida; order Poales; family Bromeliaceae; genus Tillandsia; species Tillandsia fasciculata. Next base: position 17,632,593 of record CM054940.1, read on the forward strand.
ATGTCAAGTTTCCAATATAATGTTTTCCATATGATAGGCTCACAATTATCTAGTTAAGCATGCATGTCCATTAGGTGACCATTCAACATGTCCAATAAAGGGGATCACTCTAATATTCCTAGTGGGTATATCAGAAAAGAGGAGTAAAGCAACCACCCACCTCGAGCGCTAAATCCTGATCCCAACAGCGAAGTCCGCGCCCGGTCTCAACGATCACCACAGTACTGCACAAAATACCCCAAAAGAACAAGCACAATTAATCCACCATGCTCACATCAAAATCTGTCCCAAATACAATCAGTCTACAGTTTTGCCTTTTTCACCTGCGAAACGTGCCCAAGAAATTCCCAGAAAAATACTACTGCGATCTACGCGACGATCCGGTCGAAACAAGTACCTGCACGTTTCCACACGATTTTCCTACGCTGAGAACCAAAATCGACAAGAGAACCACCCTGAAACAAACCAATCACAAAAACTGAACCGCAAGATTCTGCTAACAGGGATTTCTCACCTTCGGAGAAAATTCAGGAAATTCCAAGAAAATTTGGGGAGATTCCTCGTGATGTGTAGATGCAAAATGCCTTTTGAATCACCCCAATCCGATGTCCGGTTGCGGAGATATTGCCGAAAGACTGAACCGCTGTCCAAAACTCAATCACAGCAAATGGTGTCACAGTAAACTCAGAAAAACACCTCGAAAAGCGCGAAACGAGGGGAAACAGAAAATACCAATGTTAAAGCTCTGTCAGTCGCCGTTCCAATGGCGCAAGAATCGCCGGAAAATGTGATCGGGGTAGGTCGGGAGAGCTCTCGCATTGAAACGCGACGAAAGGGATACACCGATGAAGGAACGTCGCGCCGTGCCGGAGAAATGGAAATCTCGTAACCCGTGCCGCTGGAAAATCTGAAACTTCACAGGATGCTTCCTCTCTTCATGATGAAGATTTCATCTTCTCACCTCCAAGGAAGATGAAGCCTCGAAGGTGATCAAAATCCCTCAAGAAGACCCCTCGGATTCCCTCAAAGAGCCAAAACCAAAACCAACCTTTTAGGAGACTGCCACGTGTCAACGCCACTGTCCGCTGCACCCGGTGCACAAGATCCTGTGAACCTAACCAATGGTATACAGCCACGTGTCCACTTCCGGTGCACCATGAACCGTGAGCCAACCTCAATTCTCCGTAGACCGCGTGCTGTGAGCCATCCAATGGGAATCTGCCACGTGTCCTCCCTGTCGGTCCACCGTGCACCTAAATAATTCCGTGGACCGCGCCGTCTGAACCATCCAACCATCGGCCGCCACGTGGCAACGCCCTGGTGCACGCCCGCGCTGTGGACCGCGCGCCTGCCCCGCGCCCCCGCGCGCTGCCCGCGCCCTGCCCGCGCCGCGCGCCGCCGCTGTGCCGCCTGCCCGAGGCCGCGCCGCCGCCCGCCGGCGCTGCCCGCCGCCGCCGCCGCCCGCCGGCGATCGCCGGAATTACTGTTCCGGCGATGAACAGTACCCGAGCACCAAAAATACAAGTGGGTAGTCCGTTTTGACCGTTTTCGCGCGCTGAATCCAAATTCGCCGTCCGTTTCGCCAAATTCCAGCCCGATAATTCGCCGGAGGCTTCCGGAAAGGTATTTTCAATCCGAATTTCGCGCCGAGTCCAAATTTGATATCCGATTTGCGCGAAAGTACTTCTAAACATCCGACGGGGTCCTCCGATTACCCACGTGATCCACTTTAAGCCCGGAGTCCATCACTTGTGTCCAAATTGGCGCCCGAACACCGCCGACATGCCCCAAAGGCCTTCAGAAGCTGCCGGTCACACTGTAAAAGCCCTGTAGAATTCCGGATCATCACATCCTCCCCCACTAAAAGAAAGTTTCGTCCTCGAAACTAAAGCAACTCTCAAGGAGTCTCAGAAACCAGGGGTAAGTACTCAACACCGCCGTCTCCCGCTCTCAAGTCGCCTATCACTCCCCGTGATTACTCCTCAGCAACAACAACAGCAACAACCAGTACGGCATAGCCCGATTGCGCAATTCCCTCATCTCACGAGCCGGAATTCGCAACGAGCGTCCCTCGTACTCCAAACTCTCGCAGGGCTCCAAAGAAGTGAGTCAATCACGGGCGAGGAGTCCAAAACATAACACTCCTGAGCTGAGACGCAGGAAAACCTCAGGGACTCCATCAAAAGCCTGGGGAAAAAGAACGAACAACCAGTGCAACACGCACTAAAAAAAATCACCCTCTAGAGACAACTCGACCAGGGCGACCCGAAACACCTCTACACAAGCACCCGCACAGGAAAGGGGCCCTAACAAGCAGGGTTCTCGCTCGGTCACTGTCAAAACCATACCACACGAGTAGATTGCTCAGCCGCAGCCTATCCTCAAAAGGGATCCCCTGGGACACAATCTCAAGCCCTGCACACCACCACGATCCCACACAGCGCCAGCTATGGAACCGTCAAACTCAACCCCCAATTTAGCTCTTCTGCTTTAGGTATCCGCCACCACAGTGGCCCGGTCGGGGTGATCCTGGATGCTCATCAAAATCCAATGGTAGTTCCATAGCCACTATGGGAGGTATCACTATCACTCGCAAGTCCATCTTCCTCCGCTGACCAAACTAAAATCGGCGCTGGTACCAATCTTACCATCCGCTCGTCAAACTCTGCTGGCACCATCCGGTCCAAAAGCTCCTCACCTCAATAGTAACTGCCGATCTCGGCCCATCTCAAATAGCATCTATTTGACCGGACTTCCACCGCCGCCCCTGCGGCTAAAATACGTAATCCAGGAAGATGTGCTCTCAAAGCTAAAACTTGTACCAAAACCATTTGGCATAAAACTTCATCCTCACAGACCTTGCCGCAGCATCTACAATTGCTCCACAAACTCTGGATCACTCAGGGAGGGGTAAAAGCCAAGATATCCCTGAAAAATGCCGCTATCAATCCGTTCCAGCCCAACTGGAACACAGAATTCCTCAATCTTAAAGGCAACAAGGCATTAGTCATTCCATTGGCCTCACTGTACTCATAATGCCCCTAGCGTGTCCTGAACGCCATCTTGGCGAGATACTCAGCTGTAATTCCAAATTGGTGCAGGCATCATGATCGAGCATCTGCCGGAGTATAACTCCATCCAAAAAGGTCCTAAATAATACTTGGACCTGCCTGGGCTCCAATCACAAAGAACTCTCACAGTCGTGTATCAACGACGCGGCACTAAGTCAAACAAACCCTCTATCCATCAGGTCCACGCACCTATGCCCACAACTCTCACAGCTCTACAAATGATATATAACGAGGTGCTATCGAGGTAGGCGCGGTTCCTAGAACCACGTCAATCGAAATCACAATTTCCCTAACCGGCGGCGTCATCATCAGCTCAGGTGGAATCACACCCGGGACCTCACGAGCAACAGGAATATCCTTTTACGTCCCGGTGCCGCCGTAGGCACCTCTCACACTGTCGCTGTAACCTGAGTACCAAAGCAGTCATAACAAACGAGCCTTCCATTGTCTGCCTCGCAGAAAACAAGGTCCCTTCTCTCAGCAGTCAAACATCCTGTGGCACTATGCCAACCAGTCCCAAGCACTGGGTTTAAACACCGAACGGCCACAAATACAAATAAGTCTGCCTGCACAACTCACGGCCTCTACTGCACTGGACATGATCCACAAGCCTTCCCCACCTGCACAATACCAACAGTAACCTGTACCTCTAGTGCGCGGGGCAACAACTCTGCCTCTAGTCCATGCAGGAATGCAAAGTGCACTAACTCCGACTGCTGTGATGAAATCACACCGGCGACACTCGATCCACTATCATGACGCCCTCCAACCGGGCGGCACAAATTCATCCTCTCGATGCAAGTGGTCGTCGCTCAGCCTGCCAAACATATCTAGACCAATCATAAAGGGGGCACGACCTCTGTCCTTGCTAACACTGAGGCGACGCATGTGGTCTCTCGCCGACAGCCAATCCACGCTACCGCTGCGCCACTCTGATAAAAAAAAACTGATGCTGTCATCGGGGTCCACCCAACCTCTGACGTCTCAGAAGTCCACCTGGATATCATCGTCATACGACCAAGCACCATCAATTCGTGCAATTCCTTATACCATTATCCTCACTAAGCTCACCCCTCAATCACAATTATTGTACCCCAAACATGCATGTTATCTATCACACAGGGTAACATCCCCCTTGGGTAAGCTTTACATAATCCATCCAAAAGAATATCCACCATCCTGGAAGGGAAAACGAAAATGTCTTTGCCGGCTGACCTGTCCTCTACCACCTAGCGCCAAGCGCCTCTATCCAAGACTCGCCTCTGGCGGCAGGCCCCTATCCAAAGAAACTGCAATGCTACGCTCCATACACAATGCCTACTCCGTCGAGGCATCCAAAATCCAAAACGGAGAATCAAATAACCTGAAAGGTATCCTGACGCAATCCACTCACAGTCAAGCATATCCTATGCGCCTTGTCCCCCAAGTCATAGAGCGCGCAGTTCGATAACTGCGTAAACCTTTTTGACACCAGGAGGCTCTCAAGCAGTCTCTCCATCACTGCCAGCCACGATTCTACCCCAAGAGGCTCCAAACTTAATCCTATGAATCGGGGTGGTTTATCTGCCGAAACTGGCTCAACTGATCAATGGTGTCCCACAGCTCATCCGCTGTCAACAATCCACCCTGCCTCGGCGCCTCGGCACTAACCATTGGCACGGAGGGGCTACTCACTCCCTCAGTACTACAGAAATCCTCGCCCCTGAGGATACTGCAACCGGGTGGTCTCAGAAAGAAGCACTGTCGAGCTGCCCGCTGCTCTGACAACTGTGTCACTAAAAACCAGATGCCCGCTCACTCTGCCGCTGATAAGCCTCTGACGATCCTGTCATCTGGGTCCGGAGTCCTCTGACTCTAATCCGGTATCCGGCCTGAAACAACTAGCTCAGACCCAACTGCTGCACCAAGGTGCGCCCGGGTCAAGGCCCAACGTCGGGGAGACACCGCTCGCCACGACAAACCGCACATCAGCACACCCCAAACACTCGACCCAATCTAGCGAAAGTCAAAGACATCCCTCTATTTCTGTAACCTTATGTTGTCTGCAGCCAACATACTGTCCCACAGAAATAGAGTATGTCGATCCCTCTTCACTCACAGGAAGAGTCAAACAAATAAATCGCCGACTTTCGCAAAGTGTCGCGTCCCTCGCGCCCTACCATCCTAGGGTCCGCTAAAAGCCTAGGGTTTCCTAAGTCCCAACCGACCTATCCCTAAGCTCTGATACCAACTTAATCTGTCACGCCCCGGGTGTAAACCAGAACCCGGGCCCGTCCACAGATCCGCCGTGCACACGGTATTTCCCGTGTACACGAAGCGCCAGTAACCTGCTCAGATATAAGAGGTATAATAAAAGAGCAATAAAAACAGAGCTGAACTAAAACTGATACATCTCAGACTGAAGCTGGAAATAAAATACAATACATCTGTACATAAATGATACAGCAATCTCTCCCAGCTCACAAAATAAATACAACCTGCTGGCAAAAGCCAGTCCCAAAAGTGAAAGTACTACCGTCTGAGGAAACATGGGTACACCAACAGTCCAGCTAATGTGCTCATCCTGCCTCGGGATCTATCTACTCAGCCGTCCTCTCTCCTCGACCCGCCACTGTAAGCCCAGTAGCACCCGCAGAAGACACTGCAAAACAAGAGAGAAGAAAAAGAGGAAAGAAGAATGGGGGTGAGACTACTAGTAAACCAGTAGCCTCCCCTAGTGGGTAAAACCTCAACTCTGACACGCCCACTAGGTCTACCAGAGGCAAAAGGAATAAAGGTGGTATGATACGAAGATGCTCCTGATAAAAAGGCTACCACTAAAATGCCTCTAACTACTGAGCTACAAGAACAGCTGAATGTATGCATCAGAATACAAATGCCTGCCTGAATAAACCCAATCCTACCACCAGTAAACACTGGTACTGCCTGCTGTGCCTGCCAAATCGGGTATGCTGGCCAACGCATAACACCGATAGGGGATGGAAGTCTCAAGGACTCGAAGCCTGTCTGCCGCGCACTCCGGAGTGGCACTCGAGGGGAGCGACCCACACGAGTAAAGTATCTCAGTATTCAGTAACATCAGTACCATAAATCCGCAGGACTAGATCATGACTCTGATCAAAGTGGAAAACCCATCCACTAAAGAAAGACCCGATCTCAACCTGATGCAAGATAAACAAATAGTGGGAACTCCATCCACTAGAGACCTGATACCCAATCTGATGCATAAGCAACCTCCGGTCAACCGCCCAAGGTCCGCGGTTGCCGCAATACCCTGCCACCAAGCCTGCCTGTCCCAAAACCCAAGATCCTGACTACACTATCCCCAAACCTCCTGCTCGCGCACGAGCTACAAGTACCCTGAGCCTCAAATGAAAGGAGAAAAGAATAATAAAAAGGTTTCTCCTATGTCAATTCCAGCATGATAGTGTAGCAGAAAGAGGTGGCCTATCTAGGTGACCATACAAGCATGCAAATGTCCCAATAAAACAGATATCGATAACTTTTATAATGTCAGAGCATGTAGAGAACAGTATGAGAAAAGAAAAATATGAGATACCCTGTGCCTGCCTATGCCACATACCCAAAACCCACAAATCAGTGATTAGCCTTATCCTTTAACATGATGCTACTGCTCTACAACCATAAGCCCCGATGAAGTAAGTTCTAACACTATCTGTTTAATCACACTAAGCCTGCCATTGCCACACATAGAGTGCATTTAACCTTTTAATCAAAGAAGCTACTCAAATGCCTAGCGGGTAATCAGATGAAGAAGGGTTAACAATAACGCCCATAATAACAATCATGACCCAGATCCGACATCCGGTCAACCGCCTACTATCCGCAGTAGCCGCAATACCCCAAAAGCTAAAATCCAAGCCCCGACTACACTATGCCGAACCCTGCTCAACCCGAGCAACCAATAGCCGCCTGCCTAAGGAATAGGGGAAGAAGAGACAATAGGGTTCCTCCTAAGTCAGTCCCAACATATAGAGTAGCGATCAGAAATGGTCTAACTAGACATCCATAAAGGTAAGCCTATCTCCTCATGAAAGAAAGTAGGGAAGTGACAAATAGTGGTTCATCATGTGTATCAAATAATAACTCCACCTGGGTGTAATCATCATGCTAAACCACAATCCAACCACACATGTCCATAACCCGCTAATCACCCTCACATGAATCATCCACCTATGCCTGTCCAAAAATCCTCAAGTGGTACCCCCCCACAAGACGCCTCACAATATCACAGTATGAAAGTACATTCCCCCCCCCTTATGCAAGGTTAAATGCTAAAACGATGTCCATGAAGCATGTATAAGTTCCAACATGTCAAGTTTCCAATATAATGTTTTCCATATGATAGGCTCACAATTATCTAGTTAAGCATGCATGTCCATTAGGTGACCATTCAACATGTCCAATAAAGGGGATCACTCTAATATTCCTATTGGGTATATCAGAAAAGAGGAGTAAAGCAACCACCCACATCGAGCGCTAAATCCTGATCCCAACAGCGAAGTCCGCGCCCGGTCTCAACGATCACCACAGTACTGCACAAAATACCCCAAAAGAACAAGCACAATTAATCCACCATGCTCACATCAAAATCTGTCCCAAATACAATCAGTCTACAGTTTTGCCTTTTTCACCTGCGAAACGTGCCCAAGAAATTCCCAGAAAAATACTACTGCGATCTACGCGACGATCCGGTCGAAACAAGTACCTGCACGTTTCCACACGATTTTCCTACGCTGAGAACCAAAATCGACAAGAGAACCACCCTGAAACAAACCAATCACAAAAACTGAACCGCAAGATTCTGCTAACAGGGATTTCTCACCTTCGGAGAAAATTCAGGAAATTCCAAGAAAATTTGGGGAGATTCCTCGTGATGTGTAGATGCAAAAATGCCTTTTGAATCACCCCAATCCGATGTCCGGTTGCGGAGATATTGCCGAAAGACTGAACCGCTGTCCAAAACTCAATCACAGCAAATGGTGTCACAGTAAACTCAGAAAAACACCTCGAAAAGCGCGAAACGAGGGGAAACAGAAAATACCAATGTTAAAGCTCTGTCAGTCGCCGTTCCAATGGCGCAAGAATCGCCGGAAAATGTGATCGGGGTAGGTCGGGAGAGCTCTCGCATTGAAACGCGACGAAAGGAATACACCGATGAAGGAACGTCGCGCCGTGCCGGAGAAATGGAAATCTCGTAACCCGTGCCGCTGGAAAATCTGAAACTTCACAGGATGCTTCCTCTCTTCATGATGAAGATTTCATCTTCTCACCTCCAAGGAAGATGAAGCCTCGAAGGTGATCAAAATCCCTCAAGAAGACCCCTTGGATTCCCTCAAAGAGCCAAAACCAAAACCAACCTTTTAGGAGACTGCCACGTGTCAACGCCGCTGTCCGCTGCACCCGGTGCACAAGATCCTGTGAACCTAACCAATGGTATACAGCCACGTGTCCACTTCCGGTGCACCATGAACCGTGAGCCAACCTCAATTCTCCGTAGACCGCGTGCTGTGAGCCATCCAATGGGAATCTGCCACGTGTCCTCCCTGTCGGTCTGTAGTACACTGAACTTTATCAAATTGCGAAGTTCGAGTGTGTGGAGGGTTGAATGATACCCTTAGAATGTGTTAGTAAGCTTCCGGAAGGTTCTAGAAGGTTTCCGGAGAGTTTGGGCGTAAATCGGAAATTTTCGAAAATCTTGGTTTTTTGGGGTTCTTGGCTTCGGGATCCGGATCGGATAGGGGTGATCCGGATCGTCCGCGCGAAACTGGAAATTCTATGTTCGGGATCCGGATCGGATAGGGGCGATCCGGATCGTCCGCGCGAAAATGGAGATTCCACGTTCGGGATCCGGATCGGTTAGGGGCGATCCGGATCGTGCGGGTCGGGACAGCCCAGTAAGAAATGTAATAACATTTCTTGCAGGGGTCTTTTGGGATTTTGTTACATTAGGGCTTTTAACCCTCTTCATCTCCTCTTTTCCTCTCATTTGGAGAGAGTAAGAGAAAGTGCTAGAGAGAGAGAGAGAGAGAGAGGGAGAGAAAACCTTGGATTTTCTTCTCCAACCCATCCCTCTACTTGGATTCTTCTTCAACCTCCCCTTCTCCGCCATTGAAGCTTGCTACAAGAACTTGGAGGAAGGCTAGCACTTGGAGAAGAAGGAAGTTTGGAGCTTTTGTGCCTATCCTTTGCTTTTCCAAGGTGGGATTCAAGCTCAAAGAGGTTTAGAATACTTCTTTTTCATTTCGTTTGGGATTTTTGAAGGAAAACCTAGCTTTTGGAAAACTAGGGTTTACTTTAGGGCTTTTTGACCCATAGCTTTTGGGGTGGAATTGATGGGTGTAGAACACTCTTGCGGGTTGGTTTTGAACTTTTCTTGTTTGGATTTCAAGAATTAGCAAGATTTCTCAACCCAAGGTATTTTTCCACCTATTTTCCTTATAATTTTAAGGGATTTTGTGATTAGGGTTTTGTGATGTTTTAACCCTTTGGAAACTTCTCTTAGGGCATAAGAGGAAGTGTGGGCTTCTTGGTAAGGATCCTTCATAAGGATTTGGCAACTTTCCGGTGGGTCGGACCTCACCGAAATGGGTGAACTCCCCCTATGTCTTCTATAGACTTTTAGGGCATCATTGTTATACTAAACATGCATCGTTTGATTTATCATGATTTATGATCATGCATTTGAACCCCTTCATGTGTAGAAAATTTCATACTCTATGTAGTAGAGGTAAACATTGTAGGTGCATGGGCACTTTAAGGGGGGATTGAATAGGAATTTTCGTGAACTTAAGCGTTTGGATATGAATATAGAACAACTATACCTGTTATAGAATTTTTGGGACATGTTAAACACTTGATCATGTGTAATTGGACATTATGACATTAGGGCCATCTAGTGTTGTGAGATACAAGTAGAAAACTTCTAAACTTGTACAATCAAGATGAAATAGTCAGATTCCATGTTTGAGACATGAGGACAACTCGTAAATGTTTTACTCTTTCATTATGCAAGATAATGTTAATATTGTATATGAAACATTGACACTTGAGATACTATACCCCGACCTAAAGGTCGATGATTGCTATTCCGTGTTTCAGACACGATGATTGCTATTCCGTGTTTCAGACACGATGATTGCTATTCCGTGTTTCAGACACGATGATTGCTATTCCGTGTTTCAGACACGATGATTGCTATTCCGTGTTTCAGACACGATGATCGAGACTTGCTTGCTTGCCGTTTATGCTCTTTCGCACATGCTTGGTAGGGTCGCTCCCTCCAAGCCGGCACTCCGGAGTTGGCCATTTGCGACATTATGATCGCCGTGCGGGATTGGGTGCCGATTGGGACGCCGTTGGTTTGGCATAGCTCCTTGGGGGGTGCCACCACGGGACCATGAGGCGTGGCTCAAGCTTAGACTCAATGAAAGTCTTCAAGAGAAAAGGATTAAGTTAACCAAACTTAACAGTGAATATCACATAGATGATACATTAATGGTAGTTGGACATACATGATAGCAAACTTGACATTGGACACCACATAAGTAATACTACTCATTGTAGTTGGACATTATGATAGCATGATAGATTCATATCATCATCACCTTGTACATGAGCATAGAGGCATGATAGTAGTAGAGTACTTTACTTTACTTCAGTTGTTTATTTTCTGCATTTCATTTCAGCAGTTTACTATCTTATGCCTCAGTTGACCTAGTGGTGTATTTCGCTCCTCTCGGCGGCTTACCCACTGGGAACTATTGATTAATAGTTCTCACCCCATTTGGGTTGTTGTTTTGCAGAGCCATCCGCAGCGGGAGGGGCTCGGGACCGTGGCAAGGGGTTATCGCATAGTTAGCAAATCCCCGTCGCACCACTCGAGGTGGTTGCGGGGCACCTTTTCTTTTGTTTTTCTTGGAGAGGTGTCAGTGTGTTTTGGCATAGAAACCACCCGTGTATTTTGATAAGTTGCATTTGAGGGGACCAAATTTGTATATTAGATTTTAACTTCTTGTATGATAGTTGTTATCTTTTTTTTTCCTCTTTGATGTATAGATTAGTTCTGTTGTGCTCTGATTACTAGTAGGATGTGTATATTGCTTCCTTTCAGCTTGGTTGTTGTAGACGCCTTGTGTGTACCGGGGGGTACCTTGTGCACACGGCGGGTCTGTGCACGTGCCGGGTAGGCTTCCGCTGGGGCCTGGGGCGTGACACGGTCCACCGTGCACCTAAATAATTCGTGGACCGCGCCGTCTGAACCATCCAACCATCGGCCGCCACGTGGCAACGCCCTGGTGCACGCCCGCGCTGTGGACCGCGCGCCTGCCCCGCGCCCCCGCGCGCTGCCCGCGCCCTGCCCGCGCCGCGCGCCGCCGCTGTGCCGCCTGCCCGAGGCCGCGCCGCCGCCCGCCGGCGCTGCCCGCCGCCGCCGCCGCCCGCCGGCGATCGCCGGAATTACTGTTCCGGCGATGAACAGTACCCGAGCACCAAAAATACAAGTGGGTAGTCCGTTTTGACCGTTTTCGCGCGCTGAATCCAAATTCGCCGTCCGTTTCGCCAAATTCCAGCCCGATAATTCGCCGGAGGCTTCCGGAAAGGTATTTTCAATCCGAATTTTGCGTCGAGTCCAAATTTGATATCCGATTTGCGCGAAAGTACTTCTAAACATCCGACGGGGTCCTCCGATTACCCACGTGATCCACTTTAAGCCCGGAGTCCATCACTTGTGTCCAAATTGGCGCCCGAACACCGCCGACATGCCCCAAAGGCCTTCAGAAGCTGTCGGTCACACTGTAAAAGCCCTGTAGAATTCCGGATCATCACATCCTCCCCCACTAAAAGAAAGTTTCGTCCTCGAAACTAAAGCAACTCTCAAGGAGTCTCAGAAACCAGGGGTAAGTACTCAACACCGCCGTCTCCCGCTCTCAAGTCGCCTATCACTCCCCGTGATTACTCCTCAGCAACAACAACAGCAACAACCAGTACGGCATAGCCCGATTGCGCAATTCCCTCATCTCACGAGCCGGAATTCGCAACGAGCGTCCCTCGTACTCCAAACTCTCGCAGGGCTCCAAAGAAGTGAGTCAATCACGGGCGAGGAGTCCAAAACATAACACTCCTGAGCTGAGACGCAGGAAAACCTTAGGGACTCCATCAAAAGCCTGGGGAAAAAGAACGAACAACCAGTGCAACACGCACTAAAAAAAAAAATCACCCTCTAGAGACAACTCGACCAGGGCGACCCGAAACACCTCTACACAAGCACCCGCACAGGAAAGGGGCCCTAACAAGCAGGGTTCTCGCTCGGTCACTGTCAAAACCATACCACACGAGTAGATTGCTCAGCCGCAGCCTATCCTCAAAGGGGATCCCCTGGGACACAATCTCAAGCCCTGCACACCACCACGATCCCACACAGCGCCAGCTATGGAACCGTCAAACTCAACCCCCAATTTAGCTCTTCTGCTTTAGGTATCCGCCACCACAGTGGCCCGGTCGGGGTGATCCTGGATGCTCATCAAAATCCAATGGTAGTTCCATAGCCACTATGGGAGGTATCACTATCACTCGCAAGTCCATCTTCCTCCGCTGACCAAACTAAAATCGGCGCTGGTACCAATCTTACCATCCGCTCGTCAAACTCTGCTGGCACCATCCGGTCCAAAAGCTCCTCACCTCAATAGTAACTGCCGATCTCGGCCCATCTCAAATAGCATCTATTTGACCGGACTTCCACCGCCGCCCCTGCGGCTAAAATACGTAATCCAGGAATATGTGCTCTCAAAGCTAAAACTTGTACCAAAACCATTTGGCATAAAACTTCATCCTCACAGACCTTGCCGCAGCATCTACAATTGCTCCACAAACTCTGGATCACTCAGGGAGGGGTAAAAGCCAAGATATCCCTGAAAAATGCCGCTATCAATCCGTTCCAGCCCAACTGGAACACAGAATTCCTCAATCTTAAAGGCAACAAGGCATTAGTCATTCCATTGGCCTCACTGTACTCATAATGCCCCTAGCGTGTCCTGAATGCCATCTTGGCGAGATACTCAGCTGTAATTCCAAATTGGTGCAGGCATCATGATCGAGCATCTGCCGGAGTATAACTCCATCCAAAAAGGTCCTAAATAATACTTGGACCTGCCTGGGCTCCAATCACAAAGAACTCTCACAGTCGTGTATCAACGACGCGGCACTAAGTCAAACAAACCCTCTATCCATCAGGTCCACGCACCTATGCCCACAACTCTCACAGCTCTACAAATGATATATAACGAGGTGCTATCGAGGTAGGCGCGGTTCCTAGAACCACGTCAATCGAAATCACAATTTCCCTAACCGGCGGCGTCATCATCAGCTCAGGTGGAATCACATCCGGGACCTCACGAGCAACAGGAATATCCTTTTACGTCCCGGTGCCGCCGTAGGCACCTCTCACACTGTCGCTGTAACCTGAGTACCAAAGCAGTCATAACAAACGAGCCTTCCATTGTCTGCCTCGCAGAAAACAAGGTCCCTTCTCTCAGCAGTCAAACATCCTGTGGCACTATGCCAACCAGTCCCAAGCACTGGGTTTAAACACCGAACGGCCACAAATACAAATAAGTCTGCCTGCACAACTCACGGCCTCTACTGCACTGGACATGATCCACAAGCCTTCCCCACCTGCACAATACCAACAGTAACCTGTACCTCTAGTGCGCGGGGCAACAACTCTGCCTCTAGTCCATGCAGGAATGCAAAGTGCACTAACTCCGACTGCTGTGATGAAATCACACCGGCGACACTCGATCCACTATCATGACGCCCTCCAACCGGGCGGCACAAATTCATCCTCTCGATGCAAGTGGTCGTCGCTCAGCCTGCCAAACATATCTAGACCAATCATAAAGGGGGCACGACCTCTGTCCTTGCTAACACTGAGGCGACGCATGTGGTCTCTCGCCGACAGCCAATCCACGCTACCGCTGCGCCACTCTGATAAAAAAAAACTGATGCTGTCATCGGGGTCCACCCAACCTCTGACGTCTCAGAAGTCCACCTGGATATCATCGTCATACGACCAAGCACCATCAATTCGTGCAATTCCTTATACCATTATCCTCACTAAGCTCACCCCTCAATCACAATTATTGTACCCCAAACATGCATGTTATCTATCACACAGGGTAACATCCCCCTTGGGTAAGCTTTACATAATCCATCCAAAAGAATATCCACCATCCTGGAAGGGAAAACGAAAATGTCTTTGCCGGCTGACCTGTCCTCCACCACCTAGCGCCAAGCGCCTCTATCCAAGACTCGCCTCTGGCGGCAGGCCCCTATCCAAAGAAACTGCAATGCTACGCTCCATACACAATGCCTACTCCGTCGAGGCATCCAAAATCCAAAACGGAGAATCAAATAACCTGAAAGGTATCCTGACGCAATCCACTCACAGTCAAGCATATCCTATGCGCCTTGTCCCCCAAGTCATAGAGCGCGCAGTTCGATAACTGCGTAAACCTTTTTGACACCAGGAGGCTCTCAAGCAGTCTCTCCATCACTGCCAGCCACGATTCTACCCCAAGAGGCTCCAAACTTAATCCTATGAATCGGGGTGGTTTATCTGCCGAAACTGGCTCAACTGATCAATGGTGTCCCACAGCTCATCCGCTGTCAACAATCCACCCTGCCTCGGCGCCTCGGCACTAACCATTGGCACGGAGGGGCTACTCACTCCCTCAGTACTACAGAAATCCTCGCCCCTGAGGATACTGCAACCGGGTGGTCTCAGAAAGAAGCACTGTCGAGCTGCCCGCTGCTCTGACAACTGTGTCACTAAAAACCAGATGCCCGCTCACTCTGCCGCTGATAAGCCTCTGACGATCCTGTCATCTGGGTCCGGAGTCCTCTGACTCTAATCCGGTATCCGGCCTGAAACAACTAGCTCAGACCCAACTGCTGCACCAAGGTGCGCCCGGGTCAAGGCCCAACGTCGGGGAGACACCGCTCGCCACGACAAACCGCACATCAGCACACCCCAAACACTCGACCCAATCTAGCGAAAGTCAAAGACATCCCTCTATTTCTGTAACCTTATGTTGTCTGCAGCCAACATACTGTCCCACAGAAATAGAGTATGTCGATCCCTCTTCACTCACAGGAAGAGTCAAACAAATAAATCGCCGACTTTCGCAAAGTGTCGCGTCCCTCGCGCCCTACCATCCTAGGGTCCGCTAAAAGCCTAGGGTTTCCTAAGTCCCAACCGACCTATCCCTAAGCTCTGATACCAACTTAATCTGTCACGCCCCGGGTGTAAACCAGAACCCGGGCCCGTCCACAGATCCGCCGTGCACACGGTATTTCCCGTGTACACGAAGCGCCAGTAACCTGCTCAGATATAAGAGGTATAATAAAAGAGCAATAAAAACAGAGCTGAACTAAAACTGATACATCTCAGACTGAAGCTGGAAATAAAATACAATACATCTGTACATAAATGATACAGCAATCTCTCCCAGCTCACAAAATAAATACAACCTGCTGGCAAAAGCCAGTCCCAAAAGTGAAAGTACTACCGTCTGAGGAAACATGGGTACACCAACAGTCCAGCTAATGTGCTCATCCTGCCTCGGGATCTATCTACTCAGCCGTCCTCTCTCCTCGACCCGCCACTGTAAGCCCAGTAGCACCCGCAGAAGACACTGCAAAACAAGAGAGAAGAAAAAGAGGAAAGAAGAATGGGGGTGAGACTACTAGTAAACCAGTAGCCTCCCTAGTGGGTAAAACCTCAACTCTGACACGCCCACTAGGTCTACCAGAGGCAAAAGGAATAAAGGTGGTATGATACGAAGATGCTCCTGATAAAAAGGCTACCACTAAAATGCCTCTAACTACTGAGCTACAAGAACAGCTGAATGTATGCATCAGAATACAAATGCCTGCCTGAATAAACCCAATCCTACCACCAGTAAACACTGGTACTGCCTGCTGTGCCTGCCAAATCGGGTATGCTGGCCAACGCATAACACCGATAGGGGATGGAAGTCTCAAGGACTCGAAGCCTGTCTGCCGCGCACTCCGGAGTGGCACTCGAGGGGAGCGACCCACACGAGTAAAGTATCTCAGTATTCAGTAACATCAGTACCATAAATCCGCAGGACTAGATCATGACTCTGATCAAAGTGGAAAACCCATCCACTAAAGAAAGACCCGATCTCAACCTGATGCAAGATAAACAAATAGTGGGAACTCCATCCACTAGAGACCTGATACCCAATCTGATGCATAAGCAACCTCCGGTCAACCGCCCAAGGTCCGCGGTTGCCGCAATACCCTGCCACCAAGCCTGCCTGTCCCAAAACCCAAGATCCTGACTACACTATCCCCAAACCCCCTGCTCGCGCACGAGCTACAAGTACCCTGAGCCTCAAATGAAAGGAGAAAAGAATAATAAAAAGGTTTCTCCTATGTCAATTCCAGCATGATAGTGTAGCAGAAAGAGGTGGCCTATCTAGGTGACCATACAAGCATGCAAATGTCCCAATAAAACAGATATCGATAACTTTTATAATGTCAGAGCATGTAGAGAACAGTATGAGAAAAGAAAAATATGAGATACCCTGTGCCTGCCTATGCCACATACCCAAAACCCACAAATCAGTGATTAGCCTTATCCTTTAACATGATGCTACTGCTCTACAACCATAAGCCCCGATGAAGTAAGTTCTAACACTATCTGTTTAATCACACTAAGCCTGCCATTGCCACACATAGAGTGCATTTAACCTTTTAATCAAAGAAGCTACTCAAATGCCTAGCGGGTAATCAGATGAAGAAGGGTTAACAATAACGCCCATAATAACAATCCTGACCCAGATCCGACATCCGGTCAACCGCCTACTATCCGCAGTAGCCGCAATACCCCAAAAGCTAAAATCCAAGCCCCGACTACACTATGCCAAACCCTGCTCAACCCGAGCAACCAATAGCCGCCTGCCTAAGGAATAGGGGAAGAAGAGACAATAGGGTTCCTCCTAAGTCAGTCCCAACATATAGAGTAGCGATCAGAAATGGTCTAACTAGACATCCATAAAGGTAAGCCTATCTCCTCATGAAAGAAAGTAGGGAAGTGACAAATAGTGGTTCATCATGTGTATCAAATAATAACTCCACCTGGGTGTAATCATCATGCTAAACCACAATCCAACCACACATGTCCATAACCCGCTAATCACCCTCACATGAATCATCCACCTATGCCTGTCCAAAAATCCTCAAGTGGTACCCCCCCACAAGACGCCTCACAATATCACAGTATGAAAGTACATTCCCCCCCCCCTTATGCAAGGTTAAATGCTAAAACGATGTCCATGAAGCATGTATAAGTTCCAACATGTCAAGTTTCCAATATAATGTTTTCCATATGATAGGCTCACAATTATCTAGTTAAGCATGCATGTCCATTAGGTGACCATTCAACATGTCCAATAAAGGGGATCACTCTAATATTCCTATTGGGTATATCAGAAAAGAGGAGTAAAGCAACCACCCACATCGAGCGCTAAATCCTGATCCCAACAGCGAAGTCCGCGCCCGGTCTCAACGATCACCACAGTACTGCACAAAATACCCCAAAAGAACAAGCACAATTAATCCACCATGCTCACATCAAAATCTGTCCCAAATACAATCAGTCTACAGTTTTGCCTTTTTCACCTGCGAAACGTGCCCAAGAAATTCCCAGAAAAATACTACTGCGATCTACGCGACGATCCGGTCGAAACAAGTACCTGCACGTTTCCACACGATTTTCCTACGCTGAGAACCAAAATCGACAAGAGAACCACCCTGAAACAAACCAATCACAAAAACTGAACCGCAAGATTCTGCTAACAGGGATTTCTCACCTTCGGAGAAAATTCAGGAAATTCCAAGAAAATTTGGGGAGATTCCTCGTGATGTGTAGATGCAAAATGCCTTTTGAATCACCCCAATCCGATGTCCGGTTGCGGAGATATTGCCGAAAGACTGAACCGCTGTCCAAAACTCAATCACAGCAAATGGTGTCACAGTAAACTCAGAAAAACACCTCGAAAAGCGCGAAACGAGGGGAAACAGAAAATACCAATGTTAAAGCTCTGTCAGTCGCCGTTCCAATGGCGCAAGAATCGCCGGAAAATGTGATCGGGGTAGGTCGGGAGAGCTCTCGCATTGAAACGCGACGAAAGGAATACACCGATGAAGGAACGTCGCGCCGTGCCGGAGAAATGGAAATCTCGTAACCCGTGCCGCTGGAAAATCTGAAACTTCACAGGATGCTTCCTCTCTTCATGATGAAGATTTCATCTTCTCACCTCCAAGGAAGATGAAGCCTCGAAGGTGATCAAAATCCCTCAAGAAGACCCCTTGGATTCCCTCAAAGAGCCAAAACCAAAACCAACCTTTTAGGAGACTGCCACGTGTCAACGCCGCTGTCCGCTGCACCCGGTGCACAAGATCCTGTGAACCTAACCAATGGTATACAGCCACGTGTCCACTTCCGGTGCACCATGAACCGTGAGCCAACCTCAATTCTCCGTAGACCGCGTGCTGTGAGCCATCCAATGGGAATCTGCCACGTGTCCTCCCTGTCGGTCCACCGTGCACCTAAATAATTCCGTGGACCGCGCCGTCTGAACCATCCAACCATCGGCCGCCACGTGGCAACGCCCTGGTGCACGCCCGCGCTGTGGACCGCGCGCCTGCCCCGCGCCCCCGCGCGCTGCCCGCGCCCTGCCCGCGCCGCGCGCCGCCGCTGTGCCGCCTGCCCCAGGCCGCGCCGCCGCCCGCCGGCGCTGCCCGCCGCCGCCGCCGCCCGCCGGCGATCGCCGGAATTACTGTTCCGGCGATGAACAGTACCCGAGCACCAAAAATACAAGTGGGTAGTCCGTTTTGACCGTTTTCGCGCGCTGAATCCAAATTCGCCGTCCGTTTCGCCAAATTCCAGCCCGATAATTCGCCGGAGGCTTCCGGAAAGGTATTTTCAATCCGAATTTCGCGCCGAGTCCAAATTTGATATCCGATTTGCGCGAAAGTACTTCTAAACATCCGACGGGGTCCCCCGATTACCCACGTGATCCACTTTAAGCCCGGAGTCCATCACTTGTGTCCAAATTGGCGCCCGAACACCGCTGACATGCCCCAAAGGCCTTCAGAAGCTGCCGGTCACACTGTAAAAGCCCTGTAGAATTCCGGATCATCACACTAGTGCCTTTTCATTCAAAGAAGCACGAGCCGATTCTATAGTCTGATCCCATTCTTCAGACTCTATTTCAGATTCGCCGGATGCGACGTATTCACTGACATCATCCTCGGCCGTGCAAGACCGCTTAGAGCCATGCTTCACTTTGCGGCCCCCGGATCCTCCAGCCCCAACCATAAGAACAACAAATACCAGTAGCCAGAAGGAAAATATTGTGAAAAGAGTAGTTTGAAGAATCCTTGTGTAGCACGAAATAAGAGAAAAGATGGGAATATTTTAAAAAAATTTGAAAATCACATCTAGATGTCCCTTGAGCCTTAAATGAACAATTTTCAAAAGAAAAATAGAAAAAATTTCGTTAAAAATAGATGAAATCCAAGTTTTTGAAAATTAGGGGAAAAAGCCCTAAAATTGGATTTCTTCAGATTCAAGAATTTAAACCGGATTAAATGCAGATTGAACCATGCAAAAACGTCAAGAAGTTTACAACAACTCGTCCAACGCAAAAAAATCCCAAAGAAAAATAAGAATCAATGAGTAATTTTGCATAAAAACCATGAAAAATTGAAAAACTAGGGTTTTTTTTGAAAAATCGAGATCTAGATACGAAAATCATATATTTTGATGAGTGAAAATCGGTTTGGAGGAAGAGCAAGCTCAAAAATTTTTGTGAGAGAAAGTGGGGAGGAAAAAACTAACCCAGAGAAGCACAAATTGCAAAATAGTGTCCCTCGTTTAAAACCCCTCGAGCGGAAGGTTCGGACTTGTTGGAGAAAAAAGTCCGGACTTTCTTCGCGCAGGAAAAACCTGCGCTCGGGGTTCGGACTTTTTTGACAAGGTTCGGACTCCGTCCTTTTTTTTTTTCAAGAAAAATTTCAAATAAATCCAAAAAATTCAGAAAAATTATGTAACCATTGAAACACCTTAACTTTAAATAAAATACGTCGTATTACACCAAAAGAATTCAGATTATAATAAATTATCAAAATTTCTCAAAATTGTGAAATAAAACTTTATAAAAATTTTAAAACCTTAAATTGACTAATTTGAAGGCCTCAAACATGATCTAATGAATAATGAGTTTACTTGAATCGTCAAGTTATCAGAGATTATGAAACCAAGAGATCAAAAAATGTTTGAAATTCTCAATAAGATTATAATTGACTTATGCTGAAAAACCTAAGGTGTGGCTCTTTGAGTATCTTTCAATTTGTCCCACCTTATAACAAACTGGAGAGATTAAAAAATGATGAATTGAGTCAAATCTTCCTTTAAGTATGAAAAAGTGAAACATTCAAGCAACTTTATGCTTTTCAAACATGTGGTAGCTGCATACACTATTCGGACAACTGAGGTGGTAGTTCTTTCTTCCATGTGGTGGTAGTTTTCATACTTCTTTTAGGATGTAACTCTTTCCACATCTTATTAGCATGACAATTTTAAACAAAAAATAAGCTTCCCCTTAATTGGCTGTCAATTAATTAAATTATTAAGTCTTCAATCAATGATGAGATCTCTAGTTCATACTATTTCAACCATCAAATACAAGAAAGATAATACCAAGAGTTCTATGCGTGAGATTTTGAAATTGATCAATTGAAGAGAAGAAAATTAGCGTAAAGAATTATTTCATCACTTGAGTTAGAATGATATATGAAGTATAATCATAATCCCATAGAGTGATAAGATGCAATTAAAGCTAAACTAGTGTTCATGTGCTACGTTAGTGTCCCATCCGACACACGCACAAAAGATAAAAACGCAATTCAAAAAAATATGAACATAAAAACCAAGATGCAAAACATGTAATGAAAACAATGCAATGCTATGGCTTAAAGAGATATCTAGATGGAAGGAGTTACAATGAATTTTCGGCTCAAGTCGTTGTCCCGAATAAAGTTGCTGAGTTTGGAGGGGTTAGAATATTTTCGCAAAAATGCTCCCTCTCAAATGTAGCCTAATATTCAATGAAGCCTTTTCTCTTTTTGAATCTAACAGTGAAAGGTGATGCGGACTTTTGAGGGTACTCGGAGCTTCATGCAGTAGTAATGCATCATGCTATGCAATGGAATAAAAGAAATATATGGAATGCACCTAAGAATTTAGCTAAGTAGAAACGTCAAATTACTACTAAATTAGGGGTAGAGATCACCTTTGTGCGCCCAAGCCTTATGTGTTTTGGGTTGCGTCGGCCTAGATTGAATGCTCAGTTGATTTCAGATCTTTTGTGGAATGATGTTCTTCTTAGGCTTCCATGTGGACTTTGACTTGAGTGGTGCGTTCCTTTGATTTCTTGCAATAGATTGTTCCTTCTTCGACTTCCAACTTGGTTGCTTCAAAGTTCTCGAACTTGGTTTTGATCGTTGTTTGCATGTCCTTTTGATGTGTCCTTTAACTTCACATCGATGGCACACCTTATTCATCATTTTATCATTTTGAGGATTAGTGTTTTCGAAATTGTAGATGGAGTTGTTCTTTTAACCAAGGATGGAGACGGCTTGACTACATGTGTTGTATTCTTTGAACTTGATCCCACAAATGTTCGTTCATATCCGAGGCCGAGCTTTTTGGTTTGACCAAAGCCAAGCATCCTATCCAACTTGCTTCGACCCGACGAAGTCCTTTTGATGTCATCTTTGAGTTGAAGGATGGTCTTGGTCATTTCCGTGTTTCCTTCATGTGCCTTGGTATAGAGCTTCGAGAGGTGATTGGCTTTAT
This sequence comes from Tillandsia fasciculata, assembly GCA_029168755.2. NCBI lineage: Eukaryota > Viridiplantae > Streptophyta > Magnoliopsida > Poales > Bromeliaceae > Tillandsia > Tillandsia fasciculata. Next base: position 17,654,634 of record CM054940.1, read on the forward strand.
CCGCTAATTTTTCATTTTCACTCTTGAGAAGCTTACACTGACTTTGAAGAGAGTTGTTGATATCCATTAAATTGTTCCTTTTCTCTTCAAGTGTCTTTGTTAGGGAAGTTGCACTTGACGATTATTCTTCGAGCTCAAGCAACCTTCGCCTAAGTTTCTTGTTGTGCTTTGCCATCTTCTTTGATTCGATCAATAATTGTTGATAGGCGATAGCAAGATCTTCTCCTTTGGATTCTTTTTCACTTGACTCAATCTCCGATGAGGATTTATCATGTAAGGACGACACAGAGATAGAGTCAGTAAGATTAGACGCAAGACACATGACGGGAGAAGTAGATAATGTAAGCAATGTGGTACCATTGGTATTCTCATCACTTGAGGTTGACTCTTCCGAAGATGAATCATCCCAAGTGTGCGCTTGCATAGCTTTCTTGTTAGAAGAATTCTTATTGGGACAATCCGATGCTATGTGTCCGAAGCCTCTGCACTTGAAGCATTGGATTTGTCCATCGGTGTTCGTCTTCTCTTTTGAGGAACCCTCTTTGGATTTGTCCATCGGTGTTCGTCTTCTCTTTTGAGGAACCTTCTTTGGATTTGTCCATCGGTGTTTTTCTTCTCTTTTGAGGAACCCTCTTGTTTCCTCGGTTTTGAACTCGATGGTCCTTTGCCCTTGTACTTGCTTTGGTTTGGAAAGGACGTAGTCTTGCTTGAATTGTTCTTTTGAAAATTCCGCCAAAACTTCCTTGTAAGAAGCGCCATTTGCTTCTCAAACTCCTCGATTGAGTGATCTTCATCTGAGTCTGAGGAGGAAGTATTCAGGTCTTCTTCTTTGGTAGATTTCAAAACCATCCTGTACTTTTGGAAGCAGACTTGTCAGAGAAAGAGTTAGTGGGAAAAGTCATCTCATAAGTTTGAAGAGCATAAACTAATTCTTCTACTCTAAATTCATCAGGATGTTTTACCGTTTCAATGGCTGCAATCTTAGGACGAAATCTCTCGGGAAGAGTTCTTAGATGAATCTTCGAGTCTTCAGTTGTTGATTTGACGATCTGACTACTTCAAGACTCCAACTCAAAACACGAAATATGCCAAAACTAAAATCCGTAACAATAACTTATTCAATGATAACCTATTTGCTCCTTGAAAAGTCTTAGCATCTACGATTTGGTAAGTTGACATATTTCACCTAGGCCATGATTTATCTTATTCTGAAAAAATGATTCTCTAAGGTTGAATATGGTATCAATCCTAAACAAACAAATATTCGATCACACTCCTCATCTACTAAATATTGCATGCTTCTTGAATAAATTAAAAGGATATACCGAATAAAATGTTCATGCATCCAAACAGGGCCTAAGAAGATTTCTCACAACCCTACGACTACATTTTTTGAACCAAACATCAAACATCAAGTATCTTTATGATATGCATGCAAGAAACTTGAGGATGGGTTCTACTATTTTGCACCAACTTGATGGACATAGCTGGAAACCTACTGTGACTCTATCCAGTGAACTAATGTGAGAATTTTGTTTGAAAATGGTTTTCTTTTTTTTTTTCTGCCACAAAAAAAAAAAACCATTTTCAGCTGATTGATCAAGGTATATTGGAATTGGTAATTCTATCTGTGACCTAACTTTCAGATTCTGTGAACGAATGAACCTTTTGTTCTTTTTTCCTTGTGGCATATTTTTGCTGTGACAAATTCTACAAAGGGAAGCACCATTTTTATACTACAATTTATATCCTCTTTCAGAGTGACTATTAGTTTATGGTTCTATCATGTGTATACTTATGACTAATGCTTTATTGGTGCTGTAGGTGATATTATATTTTCATTAGCTTTGTTATTCATGCTTGTTTGTGTCATTCTTTAACATGGACGGTTAATGCAGGGAAATTTCCGACCCTCGTAACTCATCAGGAATCTCTAGAGTCCAAAGTTAATGAAACAAAAGCAACGGTGAAATTTCAACTCAAGAAAGTTCTCTGCATGGGTGTTGCTGTCGGTAACTGTGCAATGGAGGAGAAGCAGATTCAACAGAATGTGCAACTCGGCGTCAATTTCCTTGTCTCCTTGTTGAAGAAGAATTGGCAAAATGTGAGGCCCCCTTTGTTTTTCTTTTTTTCATTTTGGTTGGTTTTATACACATATGTTATAGATCATAAATATCTATTTTACTTATTTTACAAGACACAATATACTGATTATATGCCGTGTTATTTCAGGTGAGGTGTTTGTATCTTAAGAGCACAATGGGGAAGCCTTACCGGGTGTTTTAAGTTGTTGTTTGCTTAAGCTGGTACTTCTTGTGAAGGTCTTGAAAAACTGGTACGCTGAGGATTTAGTTAAATCCTTTTCTATATTGAATTTTTGTTCATTTATTATGTGTGAGACCTGCAATTTTGCATTATGAACTCTGATTATATTTGCATGTTTTGTTTCATGTGATGTGGAGAAATGCTTCTTTTTCTTTGTGTTACTTGTTTAGAGGGGATTTTTGCCTCTTATATCTGTATAAGGTTGCTACAGGTTTTAATGTTACCCTCTGGGGGCTTTTTTCCCTGTTTTGAGTCCCATGAATGGTTATGTTTGTGGTGGTCTATTGGAATCGTCAAAATATCCATGAATGAGTAATGACCTATCCATTCTAACGCCGGCACCACGGTGTCAATTTTTTTTTTGCAGGTTCAAAAATTATTGTCCAATAGGTCTCAGAATGAAAATTATAGTTGTGATGGAGTTGTTTTGGGGCAAGATAACTTCTGGCTTGAGTACTTAATGGTGCTCTTTTAATCGTCCCCTTAGTACCTCAGAGGGCTCTTACGTAATTCCTACGTAGAGTTTACGGGTCCTTAGATTATTTTTTCGGAAAAGTACATTCTTGCGGTGGTCAAACCGCTAGTGCACGTGATAGCACTATTGAGTCTCAAAACTTGTAACTGTAAACTAGATCGTGATAGTTGTACCCGATAAAGTCAAGCGTCTTGTCTTGTCTTCTTATGATATGTGTTAATTTTGTCAAAACATGCAACACACTGTCCTTCTTTGTAAAATAGTTATGCCAAAAATTACAATATAAAAGAAGAGGAGGGCCGAACATCATGGACATCATGGTCCAACAACATTCCCTACCTTGGTTAAATTACCCACCTCTAACGGCGAAGAAAACGATGTATGAAAATTTTCGAAAACGCTTCAAATTTTGCCCGAACAAAAATTACACCAAAAATCGTTGTTAAAAACACAACGAAATTCCACTAGTCAGGGTTCAAACCGAAGTTTCGATGGTGACACCGGTAAAAACATCGCTTAACGGAACAATAATTGACTTAAGGTATGACGAAACGGCGGAAAAACGGAGCCACGGCAATTCGCGGATCGGCGGTGCGAGCTCCGCTTGACCGGGATCCTCCCTAGCGGGTGGCACCCCGCAAGGGGTTGGCCCCATGCGGCAGTGCCCCTCACGGGTCGTGCCCCCATGCGGGCGGCGTCCCGCATGTGCCGCGCCCCGCCTACGGGCGGCGCCCCGGCGGTGGTGCCACGTGCGGCGGTGCCTTGTACGATTTTGCCTGGTGCGCCGTGTGCCATGCGGTGGTGTTTCTCTTGGTCGACGGCGGCGGTCTCCCGTTTCCCTTACAACGGCGGCGGCGGAGATTCCCAACCATGATGACGGCGACGGCGGCCTCCCGTCTACATCGACGGCGGCGGCGGCCTCCTGTCCACCTCGACGGTGTTGACACCAACATCGCACTTGATACCCGTTACTACCAATACCTTAAAGAACCCGACAAGAATCTCGAAAACACTACCAAATCTCTACAAGAGATAATGAAAAACCCAAAACACACCTTTTAGTCGGTGAAGGTGACGGTACGATGCCCGGCTCCGTCCTCCGCTCTCCAGTCTCCCGCAAGGTCAGTGCTCCCTTCTCTGCAACCCCACAACAATGCGGATTCCCGCTTTCGATCTCCGACGAACCCTTCGAGGAAGAAGACGGTGTTCTCTTTTGTTACAATTTTTGAAAACTAGGGTTCTCTTGTCTCTCTTAAATATGTAAAGTAGAAACTAATCTCTGGTTTCACTATTTATATGAGATTTCGAAACAATAATAATTGCTTCCTAACAAACCAAATCTTTTTGTAACAAACAAATCTTTTTGTAACAAATTGAACCTTTTGTAACAACCAAATCTTTTAATTTAACCGTTTCTCCCTCGATTTGTGTTCCAAATTTTTTGGAAATCGCATCGCATGTTGGCACAGATTTTCAAGCACCCAAAAGTCAAAATGAGTGTTCTAAACACCTTTTTTACATCAAACTTAGAAAAATCACAATGGAAGCTCCGCTTATCGGAATTTAGAGCCGATCGCACTACCGTTTTTCATTTTTCGAGCCCTACACAATGGAATACAAATCCGACCAAAAAGACATAACGAAAATACGCGAAAAAATACCGTGAATACCGAAAGTGATACCGAACGAAAACCGTGGACACTACATCACTCACTCCTTTAAAGAAGTTTCATCCCTGAAACTTAACTCAAATCAATAGTAAACAAGTCCGGATAACCCTCTCTCATTATTGATTCCAGTTCCCACGTGGCTTCTCTTTCTTCATGGTTACTCTGAACTTTCACATAAGGTATTGACCTCTTACGCAACTTCTTCTCTTCTCTTTCCAAAATCCGCATCGGTGTTTCTTCAAAACTCAAATCCTCTTGTAGTTCCATCGAAGAAACATCGATCACATGTGAAGGGTCGGGCAAATACTTCCGAAGCATCGATACATGAAATACATCATGTACCATCTCAAGACTAGGTGGCAAGGTCAAACGGTAAGCTACCGGACCAATCCGCTCAAGGATTTCAAATGGTCCCACGAATTGTGGGCTCAGCTTGCCACGCAAACCGAATCGTCGGATTCCCCGGGATGGTGATACCTTGAGTAACACTTGCTCTCCGACTTGGAACTCCAAGTCCCGTCACCTCTGGTCCGCATAACTCTTTTGCCGGCTTTGCGCGGTTAGCAACCGCTGCCTAATTAAACGGACTTTTGCTTCCGTTTTCTCCACCAAGTCCGATCCAAGATGCTTCCGTTCTATCAAGTCGTCCCAACACAACGGTGATCGACACCTGCGCCTATATAGCGCCTCATACGGTGCCATCTGAATGCTTGCCTGAAAGCTGTTATTATATGCAAATTCCACCAACTATAAGTAACGGTGCCATCCCCCTTCAAAATCCAAAACGCAAGCTCGGAGCATATCCTCTAAAGTCTGAATTACTCGCTCCGATTGTCCATCACTTTGGGGGTGAAATGCCGTACTAAAACTAAGCTTGGTTCCCATTGCTTGTTGAAGACTTTTTCAAAAGTTCGACACGAAGTGCGTGTCTCTATCCTATGTAATTATAACCGGTACCCCATGTAGTCTCACAATCTTGTCGATGTACAATTGAGCTAAACGCTCCCGTGACCAAGTAGTATGTATAGGCAGGAAATGTGACGACTTTGTCAACCAATCAATCACGACCCAAATCGCATCATGCCCAAGTTGCGATCGTGGAAGCCCCGTGACGAAGTCTATGGAAATCCATTCCCATTTCCATTGCGGAATTGGAAGCGGATGTAACTTTCCCGCCGGCCGTTGGTGCTCAGCCTTAACCTGCTGACAAACCAAACAACGTGCAACAAAACGAGTCACATCTTCTTTCATCTTCGGCCACCAGAAGGTTTGTTTCAAATCCTTGCACATCTTTGTCCCACCGGGGTGAACGGTATAAGGCGTCCGATGTGCTTCAGTCAAGATCTCATCCTTTTAACTCCGGCTGATCCGGAACACACAATCGTTCTTGAAACCAAATCGAATCATCCTCCCCAATGGTAAAGTCACCGTCCAAATCCGATGTAACCCGACCACGTAAACGCTGAAACTTCACATCCGCCTTCTGTCCTTCGCGGATGGGATCCAATAAGGTCGGTTTAACCTCCATTATAAAAAGCCTTGCAACTGTACCCTGTGTTACAACCTCCAATCCCAACCTTTGAAACTCTGCAAGTAAGTCCTTTTGCTTCGTAACCGTTTCCAATGCCAAATCCTCGGTTAGAGTCTTTCTGCTTAAGGCATCCGCTACTACATTTGCCTTTCCCGAGTAGTAGTGAATAGACAAATCGTAGTCCTTCAAGAGCTCTAACCAACGTCTCTGTCGGAGGTTCAATTCCTTTTGAGTAAACAAGTACTTCAAACTTTGATGATCCGTATATAGCTCACAATGTGCTCTATACAAGTAATGCCTCCACAATTTCAAAGCGAAGATTACCGCTGCCAACTCAAGGTCATGGGTGGGGTAATTTTTCTCATAATTCTTGAGTTGCCTTGATGCATACGCTATCACTTGATCCTGTTGCATCAATACACAACCTAATCCCACCCGTGACGCATCACAATATACCACAAAATCCTCTCCCGGTCTAGGTAAGGCTAAGACCGGCGTCCGTGTCAATCTAACCTTCAATTCCTCGAAACTCTCCTGACACTGAGGCATCCAAACGAACTTCTCGCCCTTCCGAGTTAGCCGATTCAGAGGTAAGGCGATTTTTGAGAAACCTTCAACAAATTGCCGGTAGTACCCGACCAAACCCAGAAAGCTGCGAATCTCTATAACCGTGGTAGGTGTCGGCCAATCCAAAACTGCTGCTATCTTCTTTGGGTCCATAACAACCCCCAAAGCGGTAAAGATATGTCCCAAAAAGGCAACCTCCCTTAGCTAAAACTGTAGTGGTCCCGGTTCCTATGTAGTCTTTTCCTGTGAATCCAATGTGTAAAACACCTATTGATTGTGTGGCTGGCCCATAGTGCATCAAAGGGATGCCACTGATAGACCCAGAGGGGTATCTTTGGCTGGATTGGCCTTCGGCTGCTTTTGTCGAGTTTTAGAAATAGTTTTGGGCCAAACAGATGTTGGATTTGGATTCAGCATGGAAAAACGCTTGAAAATGGCTATTTACTTGTTTGATTCTGAGTCCGGAGGCCCAAAAACGGACTCCCGAAAGTTTTCAGTGGTTTCTGGTGCATGGGAGGGGTCGTGGACCGCCGGCATGCCACGTGGCGGCCTGTCATTGGCCGGTTTGCTGTGCTCGGTCCATAGAGCGGCCGGCTGGGTGCATAAGCCCGGCGCAGGACACGTGGCGTGTGCTGATTGGCCGGCATAGAGTGCGTGGTCCACGGAGAATAAGCGGCGGTGCATGGACCCGAGCGGGGGGACACGTGTCGACCCCCGGTTGGTGGGCGCAGAGTGCGCGGTCCACGGAGTCCCCGCGCGGGTGCATGGACCCGGCGCAGGGACACGTGGCAGCATGCCATTGGCTGGCTCACCGGCTGCGGTGCACTGAGGTGCGGGGGGCCGCCTCGGGGCGCGTGCATGGCAGGGCGGTTAGAGCCGCCTGCCCGCGCGCGCGGCCCGTGACTCGGGAGGGGGGGGGGGCCACGTGGCGCCCCGCCATTGGCGGGCGCCACCTACCCCCTTTGACCGGAGTGCCATGCGGCAGCGCAGGACTGGGCTTGCACGGCTGTCCCGTGTTCGGGACACGTGTCAAGCCCAGGAAGTTTCGGGCGTGCACAGTAACCTCACTGTGTGTTGCGGATTCGGGCGCCCGAATCTTCTCCGAGCGCCCAAATCCGCGGACTCAACCGTCATTTTTGGATTTGTTTTCAATAACCTATTTAAAGGCCCGAGCCACATTCTTCTCCCCTTTTGCCGCGTTTCCGAGCCTCATCTCACCTCGGGCCCTTCTGCGAAGTTGCTCCTCCGTTCGTGCTGCATCATCTAGAGAATTTCTAGGATTTTACGTGGCACGCTTTTCGAGGTTTCCATTTCTTCGGCGCATCGCGACGTTCCTTCGCTGGTGTTCCTTCCGTCGCGCGTTTCGGTGCGCGAGCTCCCCTGGCCTACTCCGACAATCTTTTTGGGCGATTTTTGCGCCGTTGGATCCACGACTGGCAGGGTTACGATCTTGGTATTTTTAGCTTCCCCTCCTTTCGAGTTATTCTTGGAGTTTTCCGAGCCTTTTTATGACCCATTTTCTGTGGTGGAGTTTTGGACAGCGTCTCGGTATTTCGGCTATATCTTCACGCTCGGTTTTGGACAGCGTCTCGGTATCGGATTTGGACGCTCAAGTATTCTTTTTGCATCTACGCGTCGCAAGGATTATCGTCGTATTTTTCTGGGATTTTTCTGAGACTTGCCCGAAGGTATACTTTTCCCCCTTTTCTGTGCAAAGTGTTACAGTTGTTGTGTTGTGGAGTTTCGCGCTCACAGCGTTGCGAAATTTGTAACTCGGCCTACGGGACTCGGATTGAGACGTGCAGGTACGCGTTTCGAAGGGCTCGACGCGACGATCGCAGCGATATTTTTGTCGGATTTTTCAGAGCCCATTCTACAAGTGAAAATCGAGCCACTTTGTGACTGTTTTTAGGGGACAACTGTTGATTGCAGAATTGTATGTTTATTTGAGCACCGGTTGGTATTTTTGCAGTTGTTGCGGCAGGCGACTTATTCTTGGGCGCGAGTGCTTCTTGGATTTGGAGTTAGCTTTTGAGGTGGGTGTTATTGTGAACCTCCTACTTTTGATTACCCACTAGACTTATTAGAGTAATCTCCTTTTTGGTAATATCTTAATTGCGCCCTTGGGATAACATTTGCATGCTTTCTTGAGTTTAAAGGGCATTCTTCTAGTGATGAGTCTGCAAGTGAGATTGTTTACTTAGAGATGGAATATCTTGTTATATAAACCACTAGAAAGTTGATAATTGTATTTACTATTACCTTGGGACAGTTGCATGTGTGTATTGACATCTAGATAGGCCACCTTTTTCTGTTGCACTATCATATTGGGATCTGACTTAGGAGATACCATGTTTAGCTGTTCTCCTTTTTATTCAGATGCATGTTGCTCGAGCTAGAGCAGGGGTTTGGGATAGTATAGTCGAGGTCATCGAGTCAGGGACAGGTTAGACTCGATTATAGATTGTAGGGCATTGTGGTAACCGCGGACATTAGGCCGTCAGCCAGATGTTGATTACTCTATCAGATTTTGATCTTGTGGGGTGTTGCGGCGACCGCGGATATTGGGCGGTTGACCGGACGTTTACTTGTGCATCAGATTGGGGATAGGATTCCTCTAGTGGATGGAGTTTCCCACTTATCGAGTATTATTGCATTGATTAGGGGTTCGGGTTTCTTTAGTGGATGCATTTTCCCACTTTGATCATAGTCATGATCCAGTCTTGCTATATAGAGATACTTGTGATATTGATGACAGAGATACTTTACTCGTGTGGGTCGCTCCCCTCGAGTGCCACTCCGGAGTAGGCTTTAGACCGTGACGAGTACCGGTCTATCTTATTGGGATTTCGAGCCTTATGTGCTCGTCCCCTGGGATTTCGAGCCATGTGTGCTGGTCCTCTACTGAGTTCTTGAGTTCGACAGCAGAGCAGGCAGTACCAGTTTTACTGGTGGCACTAGATTGGGTTTATTTGGACAGATACTGTTTTCTGATGCATTCATACAGTCATTTCTTTTGATACTGCATTTAAAGGCATAGTAGTGGTAGTTTCCTTTATCAGTAGCCTTTATAGCTTACTACTGTTCTTCCCCTTTTTGCCTCTAGTGGTCCTAGTGGGCACATCAGAGTTTGAGGCTTTTCCCACTAGGGGAGGCTACTGTTTTATATAGTAGTTCTCACCCCCATTGTCTTTCTTTTCTTTTTCCCCTTTGTTTTGCAGAGTCTTCTACGGGAGTTGCAGGGCCGTCTTGGGCAGATCGAGGTAAGAGGATAGCGGATTAGATAGCACATCTACCTTGATTGCGAGCTTAGTTGTGTATCATATGTACCATTTATTTCTCAGACAGTTGTAGTTTATTTTGGGTCTGACTCTAGCCAGCAGTTTGTATTTATTTGGTGAGCTGGGAGAGACACTTGTATATTTTGAGAGTTTTATTGTACTTTTTACCTTCCAGCTGTGGTCTGAGATGTATTAGTTTTAGTTTAGCTCTGTTTTATGCTCCTTTATTATATCTTTATATCTGAGCAGGTTACCAGCGCTTCGTGTACACGAAAAATTCTATGTGCACGACAGATCTGTGGACGGGCTCGGGTTCTGGTTTACACCCGGGGCGTGACAAAAGTTCACACTTCTTGAGTTTTGCATAAAGTTCCTACTCTCTCAAAGTCTGAAGTACAATCCTCAAATGATCCATATGCTCCTCATCAGTACGCGAGTAAATCAAGATGTCGTCAATAAAAACCACCACAAACTGATCCAAATAAGGTCTGAACATTCTGTTCATTATATCCATGAATGCTGCCGGTGCATTTGTAAGTCCAAAAGGCATGACAGTGAATTCATATTGTCCATACCGAATTCTGAATGCAGTTTTAGGAACATCCATTTCCTTTACCCTAAGTTGATGATATCCAGATTGCAAGTCAATTTTTGAGAAAACAGTAGCACCTTGCAATTGATCAAATAAATCATCAATGGGGGGTAAGGGATACTTGTTCTTAATGGTGACTTATTCAATTCTCGATAATCTATGCGCAACCTCAAACTGCCATCCTTTTTCCTTACAAATAAAACTGGGGCTGCCCAAGGCGAAACACTTGGCCTTACGAAACCCTTAGCCAACAAATCTTCCAATTGTGCCTTGAGCTCCTTTAATGCTGCAAATGCCATACGGTAGGGTGTCTTTGAAATTGGTTCAGTGCCGGGAATCAATTCGATAGTAAACTCAATCTCCCTCTTAGGTGGCATCCCGGGCATCCACTACTGAGTTGTGAGACAGTTTGAGCAGGCAATACCAGTTTTTACTGGTGGTTAGATTGGGTGTATTCAGACAGTCACCTTATTGATTACATCATCGTTGTTACTCCTGATAGCATTGCATGTAGAGGCATTTTAGTGGTAGCGTTTTCATCGGCAGTTGTATTTTCTTAGCATACCACCTTATTTTCTTTCGCCTCTGGTAGACCTAGTGGGCATGTCAGAGTTTGAGGTCTAACCCACTAGGGGAGGCTACTGTTTCTATAGTAGTTCTCACCCCCATTGCATTCTTCTTCTTTTCCCCCATTGTTTTGCAGAGTCCTCTGCGGCAGTTGCTGGACCTTCCTCGGCGGACCGAGGTAAGCGGATCGCGGATTAGATAGACATGTACCCCCGCTTGGAGCATAGCAGTTTTTGGTTGTGTCCCTTATACTCTCAGACAGTATTACAGATGTACTTTTCTTTTTGGGGTCTGACTTCAGCCAGCTGTATGTATTTTATTGGTGAGCTGGGAGAGACACATGTATTTTGAGAGATTTATTGTACTTTATTTCCAGCTTTGAGTCTGAGATGTATTAGTTTTTAGTTTAGCTCTGTATTTTATGCTCTTTTATTATATCTCTTATATCTGAGCAGGTTACCAGCGCTTCGTGTACATGGGAAATTTCGTGTGCACGGCGGATCTGTGGACGGTCCCGGGTTCTGGTTTACACCCGGGGCGTGACAGTGCGATGGACAGTCTTTGAGTTCTTGGTACTCATTCTTTGCGTCAGTGTTATGCGCCATTAGCATACCCGATGCGGCCGGCAGAGCAGGCAGTACCAGTTCTTACTGGTCCATTGATTGGGTTTATTCAGGCAAACACTTTTACTGATGCATTCATCTAGTGACTATTTCTGGCACTGCATTTAGAGGCATATTAGTGGTAGCTTTCCTTTTTTTCAGCAGTTTCGTTTATAGCTTGCCACATTTCTTCCCCTTTTTGCCTCTAGTAGACCTAGTGGGTGCGTCAGAGTTTGAGGCTTTACCCACTAGGGGAGGCTACTTGTAGAGTCTGGGCGTTCCAATGCCTTCGAATGCCCTTCCTGTTTGTGACGGAGTTGTTAGGGAAGCTCTTCACTACGTTTTCTGTAATGGACTGGCCTGGACCGCTGGTATTTTTTCTGCGTTTGAGCTCGAAAAACGGAGAACGGCAAAGCGATCGGATCCGGATTCCGATTTACGGATCTCCCGGAATGGGGGTCAAAGCGTTTGCCTTGAGTGGTGCATCGGAATCCGCGCTAAGTGACTGGCAAGCTTTTCGAGGCGATCAGACGGGACCCTGCGGTGATCGGACTTTTCGTTTTTCTTATGTCTGTGGGTTATACTATCCTGTGGGTGGTACCTCGACCTTTAGGTTTTCGCTTTGGGTCCTAATTTAATACCCTCGGTTGTTAAGGAGGGGGGGGGTTGAAATTCGAAAACTTTTGGGCTGATCGTCGGGGTTTGCGGGTATTTTTAGGTGGTAGAACTCGCAAAACGGTGAACGGTGGTGCGATCGGATTTGAATTTCGACCCCGGAATCTCCCAGAATTTAATTTTAAAGTTTGGACCCCTTTTTAGGCGCTCCGGGATCCGTGCGAGCGATTGACACGCTTTACGAGGCTTTCTCAGCCGTCGGTTTTCATTTCCGGGTATTTTAGAATTTCCTTAGAACCGGGGGCCGTAGGGTTTTTCCCCTTGGTTTTGTCCTCTTGACGGCTAGGGTTTAAGGCGGTGCTTTTATGAGAGAAAAAGGGGAACCCCAATTCATATTTCCTCTCTTTTCAACCGTGGGCGTGAGGAACCGAGGCGACGAGGCGGAGACGGGGAGAAGGAAGGACGATCTGCAGAACCCGGCGAACGAGAACAGGATGATCCTCTCCCTTTCCTCCCTTACCGGCGAAAACAAGGTGAGCGGTTCGGGTCTCCCCGGTTATTTTTCGGTATGAGGTTTTTCTTTTGTCGTTGTCATGGGCAATACATGGTGTTGAACGGGAGGCCGCCGCCGCCGCCGCCGTCGTTGAACGGGAGGCCGCCGCCGCCGTTAGCATGCCCACGGGGTCGTCACCGGAGTCGCACGGGAGCGAAAACGGAGTTAAAATCGCGAAACCGGAGCCGCGGGGGGCGAAATTAGGGTTTACTGTTCACCCCCGTACGGCCGCTTTGCTGCGCGGTCCACGGGATGCGGTGTGCACCCGGCGTACGGCTCCCGGGCCCATGGGGCGCGGACCCGGCGCACGAATGCGTGCGCCAGGCCGCGCGGTCCACAGGGCCCGGCGTGCACCCGGCGCACAGCTCCCGGACCAGGGACCGCGGACCCGGCGCACGAATGCGTGCGCCAGGTCGCGCGGTCCACCGATCGGGCGTGCACCAGGTGTACGCGTACACAGCCCCACCGCGTGGACCCGGCGCGCGCTTCAGCCCGTGCGCGGCTCGGCCCAAGCCGCAATGGCGCACCGCAGTCGCGTGCGCCCGGTCTGCGGCCGCAGGCACTGTAGCCGTGAGCCCGGTCCGCGATACGGGCCGTGCTCCAGCGGCTCACCGTGCGGTGCGCCCGGTCTGTGCCGCCGCCGCTTTTTGTCGTGGACCCGGTCCACGCAGGGACCCGTGCACCAGACTGCAGCCCGGAAGCCCAGAAGCTCCGTTTTTGGCCCGTTTCATCCCGTTTTTGAGTGTTTTGACCGCGACGACGTTTTTAACAGTATTTTTTTCACTGTAGCTGTTCCGGGCACAAGGTCGGAGTGTTTTAGCTGGAGTTTCTACGCATCTTCTTTTACGCATTTCAGGTGGGTACATCTTTAGAACCCCTTTATGTACAATCTCGTTACTGTTATGATTATCATGTGGTGTGTACTCGGTTTATTATTGTTGGTCTCATTCTGGGTACTTGGTCCATTATGGTGGGTTTTATTGTGGTGTCTAGCGCCGGTCTCCGGCAGTCTTTTACTCTTGATATTACATGTTATCGCTTTACTTTTGATATTACGTGTTATCGTTTCACCCTCGATATTACATGTTACCGTTCACTCTTGATATTGCATGTTACTGTTCTACTCCTGATTATACATGTTAGCGGGGTACTTTAGATTTCACATGTCACCATTTTACTCTTGATTACACATCAGGTTGCTACCAGGATAGCGGTTATCGTTTTACTCTTGATTACACATTATGTTGCTAACATGATAGCGGTTATAGCTTTACTCTTGATCAGATATTATGTTGCTAACATGATAACGGTTATATCTTCTCCTTGAGTATTGTTGGTATTGTTGGTTACTTTGCTCGAGGCTGCAGCACGCGCACCCGCGGTTTGGCCACCGCTAAGGGTGCGCTTTTCCGGAAAAGCGGTCTATGACCCGTGTATACCCACGAGGTGACGTAGTGGGGCCCCTTATTAGTTGTGGGGTTTGAGGCGCCGAGGTGCGAGCGGTGCGACCCGTCGGTTTAGTTGTCCGACGTGGTTGGGTGTTTGCAGGTACGGTGCGACCCGTCGGTTTAGTTGTCCGACGTGGTCGGGTTTGTTACAGGTACGGCACGGCCCGTCGGTTTAGTTGTCCGACGGGCCAGGTATTACAGGTACGGTACGGCCCGCCGGTTGAGTTATCCGACGGGGCCGGGTATTGCAGGATACAGGGGAACAGGTTATCTCTCCACGCTTGGGAGGGTGGTTACTCCGGTTTGCTTTACGGTTTGATTTACTACTTTTCCTGCTCTATTGTTATTATTCGTCACTGACTTCCCACATCGTGACAGGGTCCAGACGGGGGGAGCGGTAGGCGACAGTGAGGACGGGGCAGGAGCAGCTGGGTCGCTGGGGACCCTGGACTGTATTTCCTCTTTCATTTTTACATTTTATTTACGTTTGTAGTTATTTGTGAGGTTCTCGATACCCTCGTGGGGTCGGTGTGGATGTCGGCATAGTTTATTTTTGGTTCTCTTTTTATGCATTTATTTTCCCTTTGTTCCTGTTGGCCGTTTTAAAAAAAAAAAATTTCTTATACGTCAAATGTTCGACTTCTGTGAACCGTTTCCGCTAAAACGAACCCCCGGGGCGTGACAGATTAAGATGGTATCAGAGAGGTTCTTTCAATCACAACAGTTAATGCCGACATCCGTGGGGATACCTCACTTGCCTACAGGTGAATGAAATGGGTAGGGCATAGGAAGGTAGAACGCGAGTGATCGAGGGGGGGGAAGAGTCCGAGTCCTTTTCTCTCGCTAGGTGGTTCGTTGTCTTGTAAGTGGAGTCTATGGCTGACTCTTGTTGTGTGTGTACAGATATGGCCCGTACCAGATCATCGGCCGGGGACGCGGAGGCAGATACGACGACGTCGACGGTCGCGGAAAACTAGCTCCTGCGGCAACAAATGCGAGAGTGCGGGGACCATCGAGTTCTTTTCTCGATATGGCTCGGGTGGTAGCACAACCCACCGGTGGTTGTTGGTTTGTTGGCCGTCCGTCGGCCATGGGTAACCGGTTAGCTGTTTGTCTAAACTTGTACCTTCTGGGTTTTCTGGTGTTAAGTTACAGCGGGTAGTCGGTTGATTCCTTTTGCACCATGGGCAGGGTACTGGTGGGAATGAGGATTCCTCCCCTATGATCGTTACCCATAGTTCGGCTTTTCACCGTAACCACTGCGATTGGTTGTAGAGATCGTCGTGTTGGGTTCACGGGTGGCTCTTTTTAGTGGGGTTGTGGTGGTAAAGCTTTGGGTTGGGTTTCTGTTTTCTGCACAAGTGCGTCGGTTCGGTTGTCCTGCTGGTGGGTTGGCGTGTGATCCCTCGAGTGCGTTTAGTGAACCTAGGCAACTTCTGACACGGTTCTTCTCGTTGTTTTCGTCGCTTGTCTTCTTCCGACCCTTAGATTTCAGATGGATAGTCTTCAGTACCTGGAGATCTTTGCTGAACGGACCTAGAGCTTAGTTTTCCTTCTAGTTGGGAATGTCAGTGTTGGCCTAGAAGTTACTGCTTGATTAGATGTCCGGTGCTTGGAGGGGCAACGGATTGGGACCGAGCGTTAGTGGTTAATCAGAGTGTCGCACCCCGTCGATGCCAGGACGGGGGTAGGGCCTGACCTTGTGAGTTTTGTCGCCAGCTTCCCGTGACCAAGGCATGACAAGGAGGCTTAGTTACGAGTGTTTTTGGGTCGTTGACCTTGTGAGGAGGGTGTGGGTCATAGGGATCTGTCGACTGCTTGGAGCTTTGGCACCGATCACTTTCGGCTAGGATGCCTTGTACGCAGCCCTTTAGGTGGGGTAGACCTTGTGGTAGGCCTTAGAGCTGAAGCCTAACCTTAGTTCTGACCGTCGCCCCGGTTGGACGGACCGTCGGAGCAGGTAATCCGGGACGGTGGATATGCTCCGAGCTCGTGACTCGTGTTGGTGACGGGTGAGTTCGTCGCTCTCAGGGGAGATTTTCTGGTGGTTAGTAACCCAGCCTGTTTAGCTGGCACCTATTGGAGCCTCGTGAGGGTGCTACTGTGGTCTTTCCCTTGTTGTCGGGTTAGTGGGTTGGACTTTTAGGGGCTCTTCGATGCGGGATGGGAGGTATGACTGGGGTACCTCGACGCATCGCGAGACTTTTTGTTGCTAGCTGCTCAGCGCCGGCAGAGCTGGCCTGCGCGCCGGTGTTGTTGTGACGGGGAACTCTAAGACGGGAAACAGGACTTCGACGAGGTGCTGGGAATGGACTGGTTCACGAGGTATCCGGCGGATGTATAGCTACTTGGTTTTAGTGAGCCTAGTGACTCGACCCTTTGCGTCGGTCACTGACACCCCCATGGTAAGGTTTTCTTCTGTCATCCCCCTGACTGAATTGCCGGGAATACCCCCGGGCGAGAGGTCATCCTATCTTTCGAGCTTCTACCAGACACGCAACCCATCACTTAGGTGCCTTGCGGAATGGCTTTCGCGGAACTGAGGGAATTCAAGGCACAAGGAGTTTTTCTGAATAGTGGGTTCATCAGACCGAGTGTATCGCCTTGGGGCGCACCCGTGCGCTTCGTGCAAAAGAAGAACGGAAGCCTACGCCTACGCAGCGACTACCGGGAGATAAACAAGGTTACAGTGAAGAACAAGTTCGGGATTGATGATCACTTCGATCAACTACGAGGGGCACTTTCAGATTATTCTCCGGACTCTCAGGGACCAGAGGCTGTTTGCTGAGTTAAAGAAATGTGAGTTCTGACCCCGCGAGGTGGGCTTTTTGGGGCACACAGTTTCAACAACGGGAATCGCAGAGAATATGAGCGGAACTACCCGACACACGATCAGGAACGGGCAGCAGTCGCCCTCGTTTTGAAGCTTTGGGAGACATCACCTTTTCTTGGAGTTCATCGTAATGTGTCTTCGGGTCGCCAGAGTCCTAAGTTTAGTTCACATAGAAGGATTTGTTTTTGCGGCAGAGGCATTAGATGGAGTTGCTGAAGGACTCGGCTCGTCCATTCAGTATCACCCCGGGAAAAGCAAGGGTAGTAGCGGATGCTTTGAGCAGGAAAGGTCAAATTGAGGGGGAAACTGATGACCGCGAGTACTCAGCAGGACCGGTGCTGTCGCGCGACTTTTGTCCCCGATGGTCAAGCCAACTCTATTAAAGAAACCCTTGAAGGTCAGAAAACAGGTGCACAGATTCAGCTTATTCGAGACAAGACCCCCCCCGGACCACGCGAGCGACTTTTCGGTGAGTGCGAGCGACGCAATACGTTTCGAGGGTGGAACTGCATGCCCGAGCTGCCAGAGTTGAAGAAGCAGATAATGTCAGAGGCGCACTACGCTCCCTATGCGGCGCATCCAGGTGACACGAAGGTGTACAAGGACCTCAAAGCAGAATTCTTGGTGGACTAAACCAAAGGGGGATGTAATACAGTTCACTGCCCGGTGGTTAAGTGGTTAACAAGTAAAGTTCGAACATCAGCGCTCAGCGGGGAAAACTACAATCTCTACCGGTACCAGAGTGGAAATGGGAGCGAATCAGCATGGAATTCGTCACGGGTTTTCTGCATCGCATCAAGAGCACGATGCAGTTTAAGTCACAGTGGATCGACGGACGAAATCGACTCTTTTTCCCCACCCATCCATACGACGTGGACTATAGACACCCGGCTCGTGCCGAACATTTAGCAAAGTCTACTCTGAACTCCAGGGACTAAACCACACTTCAGCACGGCGTTCCACCCCCAGACCGACGGACAGTCCGTGCGAGAGATCCGGATTCTCGAAGATATGCTTCGACCCTGCGTTCTTGCTTCGAATGATGGAAGGTTACTGCTGTTGAACTCGGAGAGGACCCGAGCTTCGATGGTGTCTTAGCACGGGAGGACAAAAAGGGTTGTGCAACCGGACGATCCCCTATGCCAAGGTGCGGTGGAGCCACCAGGAAGAACGCGAAGCGGCGTGAGAACTGGAGGCAAAGATGAAGGGGTGCTACCCAATTTTACCCGTTGAGGACTCGGGTTAAGTTTCGAGGACGAAACTTGTTTTAAGAGGTGAGAGATGTAGAGTCTGGGCGTTCCAATGCCTTCGAATGCCCTTCCTGTTTGTGACGGAGTTGTTAGGGAAGCTCTTCACTACGTTTTCTGTAATGGACTGGCCTGGACCGCTGGTATTTTTTCTGCGTTTGAGCTCGAAAAACGGAGAACGGCAAAGCGATCGGATCCGGATTCCGATTTACGGATCTCCCGGAATGGGGGTCAAAGCGTTTGCCTTGAGTGGTGCATCGGAATCCGCGCTAAGTGACTGGCACGCTTTTCGAGGCGATCAGACGGGACCCTGCGGTGATTGGACTTTTCGTTTTTCTTATGTCTGTGGGTTATACTATCCTGTGGGTGGTACCTCGACCTTTAGGTTTTCGCTTTGGGTCCTAATTTAATACCCTCGGTTGTTAAGGAGGGGGGGGTTGAAATTCGAAAACTTTTGGGCTGATCGTCGGGGTTTGCGGGTATTTTTAGGTGGTAGAACTCGCAAAACGGTGAACGGTGGCGCGATCGGATTTGAATTCCGACCCCGGAATCTCCCAGAATTTAATTTTAAAGTTTGGACCCCTTTTTAGGCGCTTCGGGATCCGTGCGAGCGATTGACACGCTTTACGAGGCTTTCTCAGCCGCCGGTTTTCATTTCCGGGTATTTTAGAATTTCCTTAGAACCGGGGGCCGTAGGGTTTTTCCCCTTGGTTTTGTCCTCTTGACGGCTAGGGTTTAAGGCGGTGCTTTTATGAGAGAAAAAGGGGAACCCCAATTCATATTTCCTCTCTTTTCAACCGTGGGCGTGAGGAACCGAGGCGACGAGGCGGAGACGGGGAGAAGGAAGGACGATCTGCGGAACCCGGCGAACGAGAACAGGATGATCCTCTCCCTTTCCTCCCTTACCGGCGAAAACAAGGTGAGCGGTTCGGGTCTCCCCGGTTATTTTTCGGTATGAGGTTTTCCTTTTGTCGTTGTCATGGGCAATACATGGTGTTGAATGGGAGGCCGCCGCCGCCGTCGTTGAACGGGAGGCCGCCGCCGCCGTTAGCATGCCCACGGGGTCGTCACCGGAGTCGCACGGGAGCGAAAACGGAGTTAAAATCGCGAAACCGGAGCCGCGGGGGGCGAAATTAGGGTTTACTGTTCACCCCCGTACGGCCGCTTTGCTGCGCGGTCCACGGGATGCGGCGTGCACCCGGCGTACGGCTCCCGGGCCCATGGGGCGCGGACCCGGCGCACGAATGCGGGCGCCAGGCCGCGCGGTCCACAGGGCCCGGCGTGCACCCGGCGCACAGCTCCCGGACCAGGGACCGCGGACCCGGCGCACGAATGCGTGCGCCAGGTCGCGCGGTCCACCGATCGGGCGTGCACCAGGTGTACGCGTACACAGCCCCACCGCGTGGACCCGGCGCGCGCTTCAGCCCGTGCGCGGCCCGGCCCAAGCCGCAATGGCGCACCGCAGTCGCGTGCGCCCGGTCTGCGGCCGCAGGCACTGTAGCCGTGAGCCCGGTCCGCGATACGGGCCGTGCTCCAGCGGCTCACCGTGCGGTGCGCCCGGTCTGTGCCGCCGCCGCTTTTTGTCGTGGACCCGGTCCACGCAGGGACCCGTGCACCAGACTGCAGCCCGGAAGCCCAGAAGCTCCGTTTTTGGCCCGTTTCATCCCGTTTTTGAGTGTTTTGACCGCGACGACGTTTTTAACAGTATTTTTTTCACTGTAGCTGTTCCGGGCACAAGGTCGGAGTGTTTTAGCTGGAGTTTCTACGCATCTTCTTTTACGCATTTCAGGTGGGTACATCTTTAGAACCCCTTTATGTACAATCTCGTTACTGTTATGATTATCATGTGGTGTGTACTCGGTTTATTATTGTTGGTCTCATTCTGGGTACTTGGTCCATTATGGTGGGTTTTATTGTGGTGTCTAGCGCCGGTCTCCGGCAGTCTTTTACTCTTGATATTACATGTTATCGCTTTACTTTTGATATTACGTGTTATCGTTTCACCCTCGATATTACATGTTACCGTTCACTCTTGATATTGCATGTTACTGTTCTACTCCTGATTATACATGTTAGCGGGGTACTTTAGATTTCACATGTCACCATTTTACTCTTGATTACACATCAGGTTGCTACCAGGATAGCGGTTATCGTTTTACTCTTGATTACACATTATGTTGCTAACATGATAGCGGTTATAGCTTTACTCTTGATCAGATATTATGTTGCTAACATGATAACGGTTATATCTTCTCCTTGAGTATTGTTGGTATTGTTGGTTACTTTGCTCGAGGCTGCAGCACGCGCACCCGCGGTTTGGCCACCGCTAAGGGTGCGCTTTTCCGGAAAAGCGGTCTATGACCCGTGTATACCCACGAGGTGACGTAGTGGGGCCCCTTATTAGTTGTGGGGTTTGAGGCGCCGAGGTGCGAGCGGTGCGACCCGTCGGTTTAGTTGTCCGACGTGGTCGGGTTTGTTACAGGTACGGCACGGCCCGTCGGTTTAGTTGTCCGACGGGGCCAGGTATTACAGGTACGGTACGGCCCGCTGGTTGAGTTGTCCGACGGGGCCGGGTATTGCAGGATACAGGGGAACAGGTTATCTCTCCACGCTTGGGAGGGTGGTTACTCCGGTTTGCTTTACGGTTTGATTTACTACTTTTCCTGCTCTATTGTTATTATTCGTCACTGACTTCCCACATCGTGACAGGGTCCAGACGGGGGGAGCGGTAGGCGACAGTGAGGACGGGGCAGGAGCAGCTGGGTCGCTGGGGACCCTGGACTGTATTTCCTCTTTCATTTTTACATTTCATTTACGTTTGTAGTTATTTGTGAGGTTCTCGATACCCTCGTGGGGTCGGTGTGGATGTCGGCATAGTTTATTTTTGGTTCTCTTCTTATGCATTTATTTTCCCTTTGTTCCTGTTGGCCGTTTTAAAAAAAAAAAACAAAACCAAAGAAAAGACTGCGAAAACCGTTTTAAAAATTTAAGTGTCGTGTGGGCACCGATTTCAAAACCCTGCGGATTTTATGGATTGCGAAAATGAATTTCAAAACTCGAGTGTCGTGTGGGCACTGTTTTCAAACCCTGTGGATTTATGCTGTTTTCGAAATGCGTTTTCAAAATCTAAGTGCCGGGTAGGCGCTTTTTCAACGACTGTGGATTTATCCTTTCAAACTGATCGGCCGTGCATTTTAATAAATTATGGTACCTAGTTGTGTGTTAGTGACTGTTGTGATTGAA
This sequence comes from Tillandsia fasciculata, assembly GCA_029168755.2. Taxonomy (NCBI): domain Eukaryota; kingdom Viridiplantae; phylum Streptophyta; class Magnoliopsida; order Poales; family Bromeliaceae; genus Tillandsia; species Tillandsia fasciculata. Next base: position 17,676,183 of record CM054940.1, read on the forward strand.
TGGTCGGTTGTGTTGGAACTTGTACTAAACGCTACGCCGTGCATATACAGAGGAGACTCTGTCCGTTTGCAGAGAGATTCTGTATATGCGGCGGATCTGGGCATGCACCGGGGAATAAAGGTTTTCTTTTATCAAAAAAAAAAAAAAAATTTCTTATACGTCAAATGTTCGACTTCTGTGAACCGTTTCCGCTAAAACGAACCCCCGGGGCGTGACACTACTGGTTTATCTAGTAGTTCTCACCCCCTATTGTTGTTTTCTGTTTCTTTCCCTTTGTTTTGCAGAGTTTTCTGCGGGAGCTGCTGGGCCTTCAGCGGTTGATCGAGGTAAGAGGATAGCTGATTAGATAGATCATCTGCCCCGACCGTGAGTTAGCTGGATTTTTGTTGTACCCCATTTTATCTCAGGCTGTTGTATTTTTATTTTCGGGTCTGGCTTTAGCCAGCTTATTGTATCTATTTTGGTGAGCTGGGAGAGACAGTTGTATTATTTCCACTATTGTACTGTATTTTACTTTCAGTTTCAGTCTGGGATGTATTAGTTTTTAGTTCAATTCTCTATTTATGCTCTTTTATTATATCTCTTATATGAGTAAGTTACTGGCGCTTCGTGTATGTGGAAAATTTCGTGTGCACGGCCGATCTGTAAACGGGCCCGGGTTTTTGTTTACACCTGGGGCGTGACATGGGCCGCGCTGGGCCGCGGGCGCAGAGGGGCCGGGTTCTGTAGTTGGGCCGGGCTGCGCAGGGGTTTAGGCGCGCACCGGGTTCACCGATAGTGACGCGATTTCGTACGCCGGGTCCACACCTGGCACGTGGACCGCGTAGCTGGGCAGGCCCGATGCGGTTGCTGCGCGCCGGGCTTGTACACGCAGCGGCGCGCCGGGTTCACCTCCGTGGGCTGCGGCCGCCTGCGCCGGGTCCACGCCTGGAGTATGGACCGCGCTCCTGGGCTGGGCTGAATGAATAGTAACAGCTCATTTTTCGCCATTTTCTTTAACCCTTTGCCTTTCGCGGCTCCGGCGGTGACCCCGCGACCCCCACTACTGTGACGGCGACCCCGCGAACATGGTAACGGCGGCGGTGGCCTCCCGTTTAATACAACGGCGGCGGCGGCCTCCCGTTTTAACTCAACGGCGGCGGCGGCCTCCCGTCTAAACCTACGGCGGCGGCGACCTCCCGTTTAATCCTCCATGCTCCGACGGAATTCCCAAGAAACCCAACCGAAAGTACGGAACCGCACGAAAACAACACTAATAATAACGAAAAACCAAGATCCAACCTCTTTGCCGACGGGGTTGATGATGTGATGCCCGGATCCGCTTTTCGATCTCCGATCTCCGACGGTAACGGTGCTTCCTCCTCCGGTCTCCGATGATGATGGCGGTTCCGTTCTCGATCTTCGGCGCGCACAAAGAGGAAGAAGACAAGATTCTCTTTTTCTTTTCTAAAGGTGGAAAAAATAAGGTTTTCTTATTTCTAATCTCTAATATGTAATGTGAAACCGATCACCGGTTCCCCTAATATTTATAAGAGAGATAATAACAATAATAACTGATTTTAACAAATCAAATCTTTTTGTAACAAATTTCACCTTTTTGTAACAACCAAATCTTTTATAACAAATTTTATCTTTTTGTAACAATTTTCTTGATTTGCGTGCCAAGATCTTCGATAAATCCCTCCTACATTGGCACAGATTTTAAAGCACCAATAATTATTAATGTGTATTTAAAAATTTTTTTCCATCCATTAACATTGAAAAATCATTACAGGAGATCCGTTCGTCGGATTTTTGAGCCGTTCGCACCGTCGTTCTCCGTTTAACGAGCTCTACAGCATGAAACCAAAATCGATAAAGTCCATGAAAGTGAAAAATACGCAAATCGCACACACATTGAAAGTGACTCGAAGGAAAAACCGCGGGTATTACAGCCTCCCTCGGCCCTGTCGCTGCGGTGGTGGCATCGATGCTGCCGAAGAAGACGACTCCTGGCCCAATGGGCACCCTGATATGAAATGCCTCTGTTTCCAGCACTTGAAATAGTGATCCTGCCGCTGTAAACAGGTCGCCACTAGATGCGCTCCTCCAAAAATAATACAGGGCTTATCCCCCGTCCTCTGTCCAGAAGTCGATGGGCCCCTTGTGTAGTGGTCCAGGTCCCTATGTAGTTTTTTTTATGAATCCACAATGTGAAACACCTATTATTGCTGTGTTTGGCCCATAGTGCATCAAGGGATGCCATAGATGGACCCAGTGAGGTATCTAGAGCTGGATTGGCCTTCGGCTGCTTTTGTCGAATTTTAGAAAGGGTTTTGGGCCAAACAGCGGTTGAATTTGGATTCAGCGTGGAAAAACACTTGAAAACGACTATTTACTTGTATATTTCTGAGTCCGGATGCCCAAAAATGAACTCCCGGAAGTTTACAGTGGATTCGGGTGCATAGGGGAGGCCGTGGATAGGCAGGGAGCCACATGGCGGCCTGTCATTGGCCGGCTCACGCAGCGCGGTCCACGGGGAGGCGCGAGGGGTGCTTCGACCGGAGGGGGGGAGCGTGGCGTCCCCGAAGCGGTCCCTGGACCGGGCGCGGGGACACATGGCGGCCTGGCACTGGCCGACTGATGTAGTCGCGGTCCACGATGGTGCGGAGGGGCGCCTCAGGGCGCGTGCCCAGCAGGGGGTCAGGCGGCGCGGTCGGGCGTCCGTGACCCGCGCTCGAATGCGGGCCACGTGGCGCCCCGCCATTGGCGGTCCCCACCTACCCGGGTTGACTGGGAGGGGCCACGTGGCCGCGTCTGGGCCGCCCGGCACATGCTGTCCGCTGTGCGGGATGCGTGTCGGGAGCAGGCAGTTTCGGGCGCTAGTCGGACCGTGGACGTGGGCGCGATTTGTGCGACCCGCGGATTCGGGCGCCCGAAATCCCAGCCCGAATCCGGCTGAGTGGGCTTTGCGCCTAGAAATAGGCCCCTTAGGCCTCCCTTTAGCACTTTTTCTGGAACTTTTTTCATAGAGGTTCCTTCAGTGAATTTCTTCCTCATCCAGTGCCACATCTTTTGGAGGACTTCTGGGATTTTTGGAGGACGCAACTTGGACATCTACTGCGATTCGGCGCATAGCGACGCTCCTTCACCGGCGACCCTTCTCGTCACGTTTCGGTGCATAGACTCCCCCGGGCTACTCCGATAGTCTTTTTGGACGATTCTTGCGTCGTTGGCTTCATGGCAGGTAGGGCTATGATTTTTATATTTTTATCTCCCCCTCATTTCGAGTTTATCTTGGAGTTTCCGAGCCTTCTTGTAACCTCTTTTCTGTGGCGGAGCTTTTGGACAGCACCGGAGTGTTTTGGGGATTTCTCCGCGCTCGAGCATCGGATTGAGGCGTGCGAGTACTCGTTTCGCATCTATGCATTGCAAGGAACGTCATCGTATTTTTTTCTGGAATTTTCTGAGCCTTTCCCGAGGGTATAAATCCCACCTTTTCTGGGCGGAGTGTTACAGTTTTTGTGCTTGTGGAGTTTCGCGCTCACCGCGTTGCGTATTTTGTAACTTGGCCTACAGGACTCAGTTTGGGACGTGCAAGTATTCGTTTCGATCGGCTCGACGCGACGATCGTAGCGGCGATTTTTCTAGAATTTTGGGAGTTCATCTCGTAGGTGAGAATAAGGCTTTTCTGGACTGTTTGCGCGGACAACATCTAAGTGTGGATTTGTGAGTTTAATCGGGCACTGTTTTGGGCATTTTTGCAGTTTTGCGGCGTGTGTGGGTTCTGCTCTGGTTAGGACGCGTTTGGACTTGTGTTTAGTGTTCAAGGTAGGTGATTGTTGTGGACCTCTTATCTTGACTACCCACTAGACATATTGGAGTAACCCCTTTGTGTTAAATATTGCATGCTTACCTGAGTTCAAAGGACAACCGATTAGTAATGAGCCTTCATGAGAGATTGTTTATTAGGGGTTGGAATATCATGTTATATTGAACGCTAGAAAACTATTAACTGTATTCCTTATCACTTTGGGACATTGGCATGCTTGTATGGACATCTAGATAGGCCACCTTTTTCTACTACACTATCATGCTGGAATTTGACTTAGGAGAAACCATGATTGTTAGTTTTTTCTCCTTTTATTGTTAGACTCAGGGTATTAGCAGCTCGGGTTCGAGCAGGGTTGTAGGATAGTGTAGCCGAGATTGTCGTTTTGGGATTGGTTATACTAGATTGTGGGTATGTGGGGTGTTGCGGCGACCGCGAACATTGGGCGGTTGGCCGGATGTTTTACTTATGCATCAGATTGGGGATTGGGTTTCTTTAGTGGATGGATTTTTTCCACCTTGATCATGGTTATGATCCAGTCCTGCTATATTGTGATACCTGTGACAGTGATACTTTACTCGTGTGGGTCGCTCCCCTCGAGTGCCACTCCGGAGTAGGCTTTAGACCGTGACGGGTGCCGGTCAGTTGGATAGTTGGAGATATTGAGTTCGTGAGATTGATGATAGAGCAGGCAGTACCGGAGTTTATACCGGTTCATCTGATTGGGTTATGTTGGTAGACTCATTTACTGATGCACTCGAATAGCTACTCTTTTTGGCTCGGCATTTAGAGGCATATTATTAGTGGTAGCTTTTTCTTCAGCGGTTATATTCATAGCATACCACCTCTCTTTCCTTTTCGCCTCCGGTAGACCTAGTGGGCATGTCAAAGTTTGAGACTTAACTCACTAGGGGAGGCTACTGTTTTTATAGTAGTTCTCACCCCCTATTATCCTTTTTCTTTTTGCTCTCCCCTGTTTTGCAGAGTCCTCTGCGGGAGTAGCTGGGCCATCTTCGGCAGATCGAGGTAACAAGATAGCGGACTAGATAGTCGTCTACCCTGTCTGCGAGCATTGCAGTATTTTGATTGTATCCCTTATACACTCAGACAGTTGTATTTTCTTTGATTTTGGGTCTGCCTTCAGCCAGCTGGTTGTATTTATTTGGTGAGCTAGGGAGACACCTGTACTTATTGAGAGTTATATTATACTTTTATTTTCCGCTTTGGTCTGAGTTGTAATAGTTTTAGTTCAGCTCTGTTTTATGCTCCTTTATTAAATCTCTTTTATCTGAGCAGATTACCAACGCTTCGTGTACACGAAAAATTTCGTGTGCACGGCGGATCTGTGGACGGGCCCGGGTTCTGGTTTACACCCGGGGCGTGACAGATTAAGTTGGTATCAAAGCTTAGGGATAGGTCAGTTGGGACTTAGGAAACCCTAGGCTTGTGGCAAACCCTAGGATGACAGGGCGTGAGTGACGCCATATTCTGCGAAAGTCGGCAATTTATTTATTGGACTCTTCCAGCGAGTGAAGAGGGATTGGCATATCCGATTTCTGGTGGACAATTATGTTGGCTGTAGACAACGTAAAGTTATAGAAATAGGGAGATGTCTTTGACTTTCGCTAGATTGGGTCGAGTGTGGTTTTGTTACTGACGTGTGGTTTCTTGTGGCAGTATGCCTCCCCGACGTCAGATCCCTACCCGGGGTACCCCTATACCCCCGTAGTAGCCAGAGCAGTCGAGACCTTCTGAGCTCAGTGAGTTGAGGGCCATGATGACCCAGTTGGCAGAGAGCCATCGTCGGCAGGAGCAGAGGATTGATCAGTTGCTCGCCCAGAGAGAGGCACCGCCCCCGACTGCTTTTGAGGCCCCGGCACCACCAGTTGTACCACTTGTACCGACGGCGCCATCGTCGAGTAGCGGGGCACAGGGTGCAATCCAGCCGTTGACTCGGCTGAGGAGATGGATATCGCTGACAAGCTCACCAAGTTCTGTCAGCGGGGACCGCCTAAATTTTTAGGGCGGGATACACAGCCGTGGGAGATTGGGATGTGGTTGGCAGCGATGGAGAAGTTATTTCGGGACTTCTTCATTGATTCGAGGTATCGGGTGCACATGGCCGTGCACTGTTTGGACGGAGATGCAGACGCCTGGTGGCAGCGGGTAGAGCCACTGGAGTTTCAGGTTACCCGGCAGCTACCGTGGTCAGAGTTCCGCCGTATGATTCTGGACACCTACTTTTCTACGAGTGTAAAGCGGAAGCTAGAGGATGATCTGAAGAACCTGCAGCAGGGCGACCGACCAGTACAGGCCTACTATCAGGAGTTCATGCAGTTGCTTAACTGCGTGCCATTTGTCGCTCGGGATGGACCCCATCAGGTGGAGTTATTTGAGGTAGGTCTCCGTATTGAGATTTATACATTGGTGCATGCCCAGCGGCTTCCGACTCTTGAGGAGGCCGCGGAGCATGCCCAGTGGGTAGAGAGAGGAGACCATGTAGTCGCGGAGCATGCCCAGTGGGTGAGGCGGTGTTGTCACGCAGAGCTTCGACAGGAAGCGGCCAGCACCGGAGGACGGGGCACAGGCCAGTTCGTGGAGACCGCCCCGACCACCGCGGCCTCAGTTTTCAGGCCGTGGGCGTTCGGAGCAGCGAGGGCCTGGTAGATCCCAGAGGCCACCGCATCAGCAGCAGCAGCAGAGGTCCCAGCCGAGGCAGCAGAGATCGCAGCGACAGTCTCAGCAGTAGCAGCAGTCGCGGCAGTTATGGGTCCTTGGCAGTTGTATCTTCTGTGGTGGTCAGCATTTTCTCGGCACCTGTGACCAGAGGTGGGGACGTTGTTATGGCTGTGGACAGGTCAGGCACTTGCGAGCCTCATGCCTCCTTACGACATCTGCGGCACCTTCTTCGGCATCAGCTCCTTTTGCACCTCAGTAGCGGCCCTATGCTCCAGCGAGCATATCCCCTTCCTCCCACCCTACCGACTATCGACCTCCAGCTCAGAGCGGACGGGTCTACGCCGCCTAGATAGAGGACTCCTCAGCAACCGATCATGTGGTGGCAGGTATCACTTTACTTTTTGGTATGAGAGTTCACACTTTATTTGATACCGGTGCATCACATTCTTTTGTTAGTAGAGCATTTGCATCGTTACATGGAATAGAGGTAGGTTGGTTGCCACGTGTATTAGAGGTTCAGAATTCCGATCATACTTTGCATGTAGAGGAGTGTTGTTGGTCCTGCCCAGTGCAGATTGAGTCCTGGATTATGCCAGTGGACCTAATGGTCTTGAGACAGCTGCGGGACTTTGATGTGGTACTGGGGATGGATTGGCTGGCTCGGTATTTCGTGACTATTGATTGTGCCGCGAGGACGGTCACCTTTAGCGAGCCAGGTCAGGAGGTGTTTGTGTATCGGGGCTGCCAGAGTACCTTCTTGGCCTCTATAGTTTCGACTTCTCGAGCGAGGCAGATGATTCGCAGTGGATGCGTAGCCTTCTTGGCTAGTGTAGTGGAGGAGCCTACGGTGGCTCCGGGACTCGGGAATATTCCTGTTGCTCACGAGTTCCCAGATGTTTTTCCCTCGGAGTTGACTAGTATGCCGCCGGATAGGGAGATTGAGTTTTTGATTGACATAGTTCCTGGAACTAAGCCAATCTCTAAGGCTCCTTACCGAATGGCGCCGGCTGAGCTGCGAGAATTGAAGGCGCAGCTTCAGGACTTGATGGATAAGGATTTTATTAGACCCAGTGTATCGCCTTGGGGCGCGCCGATGCTATTCGTGAAAAAGAAAGATGGTTCACTTCGGCTTTGTGTGGATTATCGAGAATTAAACAAAGTGACCATCAAGAACAAGTACCCTTTGCCGCGCATTGATGATTTATTTGACCAGCTTCAAGGGTCTTGTGTGTTCTCCAAGATTGATCTGCAATCAGGTTACTACCAATTGAAGGTGAAGGCCGAGAATATCCCGAAGACGGCGTTCAGGACACGGTACGGGCATTATGAGTTCACCATCATGCCTTTTGGATTGACTAATGCCCCTGCCGCCTTTATGAATTTGATGAACCGGAGCTTTCGACCGTATCTGGATCGGTTCGTGGTTGTGTTCATTGATGATATCCTAGTTTACTCCCAGAGCGACACTGATCATGAGGAGCACTTGAGGATTGTGCAGCAACTTCTACGAGAGAGAAAGTTGTACGCCAAGTTGTCGAAGTGCGAGTTTCGGCTCCGGGAGGTAATTTTCTTGGGCCATGTGATTTCAGCCGCAGGTGTGGTAGTGGACCCGGCGAAGATTGAGGCAGTCCGAGATTGGCCCCGACCGACGATCGTTTCTGAGGTGCGCAGCTTTATGGGCTTGGCTGGGTATTATCGTCGATTTGTGGAAGGCTTTGCGAAGCTCTCCACACCCCTCACTCGTTTGACGCGCAAAGGAATTAAGTTTATCTGGTGTGGTGACCCTGATCCCCGTGTAGCTTCTCCCATGAACCCTGGTGTAGAACACCTAGTATTGGTGTATCTGGCCCATAGTGCATCAAAGGGATGCCACAGATGGACCCTGTGTGATATCCACAGCTGGATTGGCCTTCGGCTGCATTTGTCGAATTTTCGAAATGGTTTTGGGCCAAACAGAGGTTGGATTTGGATTCAGCGCGAAAAAATGCTTGAAAACGACTATTTGCTTGTTAAATTCTGAGTCCGGATGCCCAAAAAGGACTCCCGGAAGTTTTGGTTGAATTTCGGTGCATGGGAGGGGCCGTGGACCGCCGGCTGCCACGTGGCGGCCCGTGATTGGCCGGTCCGCAGCGCTCGGTCCACAGAGCACCGCGGCTGGGTGCACGGACCCGGCGCATGACACGTGGCGCCACCTGATTGGCGGGCTTTTGAGGCGCGGTCTACAGAATTTGCGCGGCGGTGCATGGACCGAGGCGGGGGACTCGTGGCAGCCCCCAGTTGGTCGGTGCACGCGGCACGGTCCACGGAACCCGCAGTAGGGTGCGTGGACCGGGTGCAGGGTACACGTGTCGGCACGCGATCGGGTGGCTCTTCGGGCGCGGCGCACGGGGGCGCGGGACCCCGCCTCGGGGCGCGTCCGCGGCAGGCGCCGCCTGCCCGCACGTGTGACCGCGACAGTGGCAGGGACGCGTGTCGCCCTGCCACTGGCGGGCGCCACCTACCCGTTTGACCGGGGGGGAGGCGCCACGCGTCGGCAGCCCGTGCGCCCCGCACAGCTGTTCGCTGTGCGGGACGCGTGTCGGTCTGCGGGATGGGCCACGTGGCCGCAGCGGAGCGGCCTTGCATGGCTGTTGCCTGTTTGCTGGGCCTCGTGGCGGCCACGGGCCGTTTCGGGCGCGCACAGTGTTGGGCCGGGCCCAACACTGTAGCAGCCCGGAACTTTCGGGCGCCCGAAAGTGGGGACCCAGCCGGTATTTTCCGAAAAGTTTTGTGAGCCTATTTATGCAGCCTGAACTCACTTCAAGTGGGTTTTTTTCGCTGTTTTAGGCCTTTTTGAGCTCAGGTTTCTTCAGAGGAGTTCATCCCCGAGTTGTGCTGCACCTTTCTGCAGAGTTTGGAGATTTTACGTGGCACGGTTTTCGAGGTTCCCATTTTCTTGGCGCGTCGCGACGCTCTTTCTTCGGTGTTTCTTTCGTCGCGTTTCGGTGCACGAGCTCCCCCGGCCTACTCCAACCATCTTTTTGAGCGATTTCTTCGCCGTTGGATTCGCAACAGGTAAGGCTACGATTTTGGTATTTTCCGCGTTTCCTGGTTTTGCGCTTTTCGAGGAGTTCTTCCATGCTCACTGAGGACCCTATTTGCTGTGTGGATTTTTGAGGACAGCGGATTGATGGAATTATATCTCCGCGCTCGGACATCGGATTGAGATGCTCTTGTACACTTTTTTTATCTACTCGACGCGAGGATCATCACAGTATTTTTCTTGGAATTTTTGGAGACCTCCCCGAAGTTATACATTTTCCTTTTTATCTGTACAAGAGTTTACAGTTGTTTGGTTATGGAATTTTGCGCACCGATACTGTGGAATTTGTAACTTGGCCTACGGTGCTCGGAATTGGGCGTGCAGGTACCCGTTTCGAAGGTATCGACGCGAGGATCGCTGTGGTATTTATTTCAGAATTTTTGGAGCCCTTTCTGCAGGTGAAAAATCGACATCTTTGCGGCTGAAATTTTAGAGTGTATTACTTGGTTAAATTTTGGGAATAAAGTGTAATTGTGGCCTTGTGTTGTACCCAGGAGGGTTTGTGGACTGTGCTGGACCTGTTAGACTTGGAGTTAGTATTTTCCTGGTTTTCTCAGCTGTACGACCCCGGACAGTTAGCACCTTCAGGTGGGTGGCTTTGCTTTCAGGATCTATGGACTGTGCTCTAATTCTATTGATATAGAATCATGCATGATAGTGATGGGACTCGGTAGCATGCTAGAATTTGAATGTTAATATTCCTTGTATCTATCTGTTGATCGTATGATCTCTTCTGCTTCCTACCACCTGTTAAATATTTGTTATCTTGGAACCTGACCTAGCACCCCCGTCATATGTTGCATGTGTAACCAGACCAGTAGAAATCCCTTACTTGGGCTAGGGTTATTTATGTTTAGACATCCACACTTTATGTTTCATTCCTGGACTTAGTGTTATCCTCGCCCGGGTAGTGGGCCGAGCGGTCGGGACTTCTTTTAGTGTGGGATGCATTTGCACTCGTGCTTGGGAGCAGAGTGGAGTCTGGTAGATGTAGTGGATCGCTTGTCGGTATCGGGAACCGTTTGGGGTAAACGGTGGTCCCGGGAGGTCTTGTTTTCCCCTGTTTGGGTTGTCGCCACTGTGTTAGTGGCAGTAGTTTACTAGTGTTAACCGGACCTAGAACCCAGAACCCTTTTCCACATACACATGATTTTAGTCTACCAATGTTTTCTTCCAAGCATCGAAGGGCCGCTGGAGTCTGTTCTTGTTTGATTGGACAAAGGCATCAGCCCTTCGGGGTTTGGGTAAAACACTTGTTTTCTAACTGTTTTTCTAAAAAGAACTAAAAATCATTAAAAATAGATTTCTTCTCGAAACAAGATAGCTTTTCAAAAAGGGTACTACTTTTAATCCTCACCCTATGTGGGTTGAGCGAAAATGGTTTTCCATAACAAATGTCACCTTTTTCCTGTAAATCTCCCCACTCGAAAGGATTCGAGTGGTCTGGGTTCTAGGGGTCGTTCCTTTGTCGGGACGAAAGCCACGGGGGTAGAGCCTGGAACCTGTTCTTATTTGATAGGGTTGTAGGTGTAGGTCTCCCGAAACTTTCGGGCCCTGTTGGTGTCTTCCGCGTGTTGTACCGAGATTGTTGTGTTCCCGAACTATAAGGGGGTCGGGAACTTCGATAGGCGGAGCCTAGAGTCTGTTCTTGTTTGGTAGGGTTCTAAGCACCGGCCTATCGGGTTTCCGAACCCTTATGGTGTCGGTCTTTCCTGTGAGTCTAGTGTTCTGTTGTGGGAGCCGTCTGGTGGACGGTGGCCCCCGGCTGTGTGGTTTTCCAGCCTGTGTTTGAGCGTTGGTGTTGTTGGTCGATCTTGTTGATCGTGGTTTGGACTTTAGCCTGCATGAGCCATATTGAGCTCGACAGAGATACGCGGATACTTTCCTCGGTGGGGTCGCTCCCCTCGAGGGCCACTCCGGAGTTGGGCCTGTTACTTGCTATCGCGACTTGTCGACGCCGTCCCTCTGGCTGGGCCAGTTTTCACGGACACCCTACGGTAGACCCGTCCTGTTGAGGATGTGCGGCAGTAGGTGGGCGCAGGTTTGACTGGACCCTTTGCGGCAGTCAGTATAGATTTGGTGAGTATACTGTGTGTGTTAGTAGATGCATCATGATTCCATCTGTTCCATTTTCTTAAGCATCTAGATAGAGGTATAGTAGCTGTAGAGTTACTTTTCCAGCCCTTTCATTTCAGTTTTATATTGTTACTTTATGCCTCTAGTAGACTTAGTGGGCAGACTGTCGGGCTTGTTGGCGGCACCCACTGGGAACTACTTGGGACGTAGTTCTCACACCCGTCGTGGTGTCTTTTCCCACAGGGACTTCTACTCCTGTTCCTGCTGCTCCAGTTGCTGCTTCTTCAGATCGAGGTAAGGGAGTCGCGAGATTGATCCCTACCAGTCGTCGTCCAGAGAGTAGATGTACCCCCTTACTTTTGAGAGTTCTTGTTGAGAGACCTTGTAGTGAGGTATGGAGTTGTACTTTTATTTTTACTGCTTGAGAGACTTATGTACTTTTGGTGAGGATGGTTTGTATTATTTGAGAGTTGTAGTTGTTCACTTAGCTTTTATTTTCCAGCAGTTTACTTTCAGCTCTGATATCTGTTTAGTATAGTTGATCTTTTGCAGGTTAGTCGCTTCGTCTATACGGGGCTTCCCGTATGGGCGGCGGATCTGTTAGCGAGCCCGGGTCGCAGTTTCGACGCTGGGGCGTGACAGATTAGGTGGTATCAGAGCCTAGGTTGTAGGTCATTGTGGACTTAGAAACCCTAGGCTTGTGGTTGGACATTAGGATGACTACGTGAGAGTCGTGACTGTTAGCAAGAGTCCAGATTAGGTTCCAAACTCTCCCAGGGGATGGGATGAGTGACCGACATGTCTTTCTTCGGTGGCAACTATGTTGGCTGCAGACAACATAGTACTACGAGAAGGGGGACATGCCTTTGACTTTTGCTGAATTGGGTCGAGTGTTGTTTGGTACTGTCCTGATGTTTGCTTGTGTATTGCAGGTGGGCACGATGCCTCCCCGACGCAGGGTACAGACGCGTTCTCAGCCTTCCCCCTCTGATGAGCCTGGGCAGGAGGAGCCAGCACAGGGTCAGCAGAGTGTGGTGTAGGAGCTTCGGGCTCAGATGGCCCAGTTAGCAGAGGCTGTTCAGCGCCAGGAGAAGGCTGTTCGGCGCCAGGAGGAGGCCATGGGTCGGATGATGCTTATGTTGGAGCAGAGGGTACAGCCAGTTGTAGCACCCCCAGGGAGTTCTTCCGCACCTTCGTCACCAGCTGTGGCACCCCCAGTTGTACCAGCAGTGCAGGCAGCCCCTATTGCACCAGATACCGGTAGACAGCCGTTCGGGACAGCAGGGCAGTTGACCCGGGCAGAGTAGCGAGAGGTGGTAGATTTGTTGTTGAGATTCCGTCAGTTTAACCCACCTCGTTTTTCGGGGCAGAGTTCGGAGCCGTGGGAGGCAGAGTCGTGGATCACGGTTATGGAGCGCCATTTCGAGAGCTTATTTATTGAGGAGCGGTTTCAGGTCCTATTGGTGACTCACTTCTTGGAGCGCAACGCCGAGGCCTGGTGGCGGCGTGTTCGACCAGTAGGTCCACCTGGAACCCAGCTGCTCACTTGGGCGGAGTTCCGCGGTCTACTTCTTGGAGCCTTTTTCCCGGAGAGCGTCAGGCAGAGGTTGGAGGAGCAGCTGAGGAATCTCCGACAGGGAGATCGGCCCATGCATGAGTACATCGCAGAGTTCAACCAGTTGTTGGCTTGTGTACCGCACGCGGCTAGGGATGAGGCGCACCGGATCTACATTTTTGAGCGAGGACTGCGCCGTGATATCTACCAGTTAGTCCGCTCTCAGAGATTGCAGACTCTGGATGCCTCTATGGAGCAGGCCCTCTATGTAGAGCACGGAGAGGCGGTTATGGTCGAGGTGGCCCCAGCTCCCGCAGGGATTTCGGGGGCGAAGCGCCCAGCACCGGATGATGAGGGTTAGACGAGCCAGCAGGGACCTCCGAGACCTCCACGATCTTATCCTAAGGGTCGTGGGTTTCGTAGGCGCCGGAGATCAGGTGGGCCCCCGCAGCAGCAGCAGTATCGGCAGCAGCGACAGGAGCGGTGTGTCATCTGTGGCGGGCCTCATCCACCGTCGCAGTGTGATTAGAGACAGGGGCAGTGTTTCCTCTGTGGAGAGTTGGGACATTTCCGCGCAGCTTGCCACCAGGCCATTTTGTCAGTGCGGCCGATTGTGACAGCACCCCCCTTGCCTATCCATGCAGCGGAAGCCCCTCCGGCACACCGTCAGACAGAGTGGGCCACGACGTCGGGACAGACGGGACGACGATCTGCGGCACCCAGTGGATGGGTTTATGCAGCCCTGGTGGAGGACACCCCGGTAGCAGATCGTGACGCGGCAGGTATGATTTTATTTTTTTTGTTAGCTGAGCTGAGCATTTCGATATCGCTGCATTCTTCTGCATTATTAGTTGAGCATCTGCATCGGCATCTTTGCATGGGTGTGGGTTAGGAATTTTTGCTACATGTTTTAGCGATTGGATTCTTCCCAGTATCCTACGAGTAGAGGAGGATTGTGTTGCATGATCAGTGCAGTTGAGACTTGGGACTTTACCTGCTGATGTGACGATTCAAGGACAGCTCCAGGACTTGGATTGAGCACACAGGTTGGACTAGTTGGTGCGGTGCCGTGCTACGACTGATAATGGAATGAGAGCAAATACCCTTCTGCGAGTTGGACAGGAGGAGTTCATTTTCTCGGATTGCCGGCGTATCCTTCCAGCGGCTTTGGACAGACGCCACCTCGGTAGCAGATGTGAGGTTTAGGACTAGAGGTTGTGTCCTTAGGAGTCTCTGTTAGTGATAGCTTTCGTTTTTGGTAGCCACAGCAGGAACGGCACCAACACTTTTCTCTCTTTTCTCGCCTTCGTGCTGAAAATTACGAACAGGACGAAAACTTCGAAAGATTGCACCAGAAATGGAGACAGAGCCCGAACATGTTCTTGTTTGATTGGGGCGAAGGCACTGATCTTTCGAAATTTTCGGACTTTTCGCTAATTTCAGCTGTTTTCTAAATCGAGGGTTTGGGTTGATGACTTTCCTGCTGGTGGAGCCGTACCTTTCTTGTTAGTTTAGTGTTTGTGTTCTTTGGTTGATTTGATTGTTTTAGTTTTGTTGTTGTGGTGTGTTTTATTTCGGGGATGAAACTTTCTTTTAGTGGGGGAGGATGTGGTGACCCTAATCCCCGTGTAGCTTCTCCCATGAACCCTGGTGTAGAACACCTAGTGTTGGTGTATCTTGCCCATAGTGCATCAAAGGGATGCCACAGATGGACCCTGTGTGATATCCACAGCTGGATTGGCCTTCGGCTGCATTTGCCAAATTTTCAAAATGGTTTTGGGCCAAATAGAGGTTGGATTTGGATTCAGCGCGGAAAAAATGCTTGAAAACGGCTATTTGCTTGTTAAATTCTGAGTCCGGATGCCCAAAAACGGACTCCCGGAAGTTTTGGTTGAATTTTGGTGCATGGGAGGGGCCGTGGACCGCCGGCTGCCACGTGGCGGCCCGTGATTGGCCGGTCCGCAGCGCTCGGTCCACAGAGCGCCGCGGCTGGGTGCACGGACCCGGCGCATGACACGTGGCGCCGCCTGATTGGCGGGCTTTTGAGGCGCGGTCTACAGAATTTGCGCGGCGGTGCATGGACCGGGGCGGGGGACACGTGGCAGCCCCCGGTTGGTCGGTGCATGCGGTGCGGTCCACGGAACCTGCAGTAGGGAGTGTGGACTGGGTGCAGGGTACACGTGTCGGCGCGCGATTGGGTGGCTATTCGGGCGCGGCGCACGGGAGCGCGGGACCCCGCCTCGGGGCGCGTGCGCGGCAGGCGCCGCCTGCCCGCACGTGTGACCGCGACAGTGGCAGGGACGCGTGTCGCCCTGCCACTGTCGGGCGACACCTACCCGTTTGACCGGGGGGGAGGCGTCACGCGTCGGCAGCCCGCGCGCCCCGCACAACTGTTCGCTGTGCGGGACGCGTGTCGGTCTGCTGGATGGGCCACGTGGCCGCAGCGGAGCGGCCTTGCATGGCTGTTGCCTGTTTGCTGGGCCTCGTGGCGGCCCCGGGCCGTTTCGGGCGCGCACAGTGTTGGGCCGGGCCCAACACTGTAGCAGCCCGGAACTTTCGGGCGCCCGAAAGTGGGGACCCAGCCGGTATTTTCCGAAAAGTTTTGTGAGCCTATTTATGCAGCCCGAACTCACTTCAAGTGGGTTTTTTTTGCTGTTTTAGGCCTTTTTGAGCTCAGGTTTCTTCAGAGGAGTTCATCCCCGAGTTGTGCTGCACCTTTCTGCAGAGTTTAGAGATTTTACGTGGCACGGTTTTCGAGGTTCCCATTTTCTTGGCGCGTCGCGACGCTCTTTCTTCGGTGTTTCTTTCGTCGCGTTTCGGTGCACGAGCTCCCCCGGCCTACTCCGACCATCTTTTTGAGCGATTTCTTCGCCGTTGGATTCGCAACAGGTAAGGCTACGATTTTGGTATTTTCCGCGTTTCCTGGTTTCGCGCTTTTCGAGGAGTTCTTCCATGCTCACTGAGGACCCTGTTTGCTGTGTGGATTTTTGAGGACAGCGGATTGATGGAATTTTATCTCCGCGCTCGGACATCGAATTGAGACGCTCTTATACACTTTTTTCATCTACTCGACGCGAGGATCATCACAGTATTTTTCTTGGAATTTTTGGAGACCTCCCCGAAGGTATACATTTTCCTTTTTATCTGTACAAGAGTTTACAGTTGTTTGGTTATGGGATTTTGCGCACCGATACTGTGGAATTTGTAACTTGGCCTACGGTGCTCGGAATTGGGCATACAGGTACCCTTTTCGAAGGTATCGACGCGAGGATCGCTGTGGTATTTATTTCAGAATTTTTGGAGCCCTTTCTGCAGGTGAAAAATCGACATCTTTGCGGCTGAAATTTTAGAGTGTATTACTTGGTTAAATTTTGGGAATAAAGTGTAATTGTGGCCTTGTGTTGTACCCAGGAGGGTTTGTGGACTGTGCTGGACCTGTAGAGTTATTTAGGATCCACAAGGATCTAAATAGGTACTATCAAACACCTAGAGGGGGGTGAATAGGTGTAATATTATAAAAACCAATCTCAGTGCAAAAATAAAAAATAATGCGGAAAATAAAAATCAACACACCGAGATTTACGTGGAAACTCCAATCCAGGAGAAAAACCACGGGACCAACACGCAATAACAATCCACTAAGAATTGAAGAATAACAAGGTGATTACCAACTCCACGGACTCGACCCCTCCTTCAAGTTCTTCGGACCTTGCGCTCCACCGATTGCACGTCCACTGCACACGTTCGAATCCACGAACGCCACTCGAATCCACGAGCACACGTTTCGAATCCACGAAACGCCTTCAACACACCGAATCCACGGTGCCACGTCGAATCCACGACGCAAACTCAGCCGATAGAAAATATAGGCTTCGATGGTGATCCTTTGCTTAGATTATCATTGAAGAACCGTAGAAAGAATTTCTAAGCAAAGTTTAGATCAATTCGACAAAAGATAGATCTTGAAAGAACCGTCGAATTGACCTAAAAGAGGCTAAAGAGAAGAACGGTAAAAACCTAGCCTCTAGGGTTGCTCTCGAGTGTTTTCGGTATTGGTCATTCTATTCGAGAAACCCTAAGTATCTATTTATAACCCTTGGAAACATATTAGAGTCGGTTTAGGAAACTTTTCCCGAGGTAACATTGTGTACCGGTACCACTTATCATGTTCCGGTACTCAATGATGCAAAACACAAATTTTTCTATTGTGTTCCGGTACGTGAGTCAGTGTTCCGGTACGCAATACAAATTTCAGAAAACTCTGTGTCGGGTTTGAGGAACTTCAAGTGTGGTTCCGGTACGCAATGTAAAAACTGATTTTTCCAAGATAAACTTTATCCAAAACAAACCAAGTACCGGAAACCAAACTTGATTTAAGTTGTAAGTTAAAACCAAGTTCCTAAAACCAAGTCTAAACCGGTTTTCATTAATTTCCTGATTCCAATGATTATAAATGAACTTTAATCACCATGATCAATATTTAATCATACCTGAGAGTTGACTTGGGCTCATGTTGAATCTTCAATGAGTCTTCGAAGGCTGATTTGACAATTTGATCCCTTTAAGACTCCGACTCAACTCACTGACTGACTCACGAAATATGCCAACACCAAAATGCCGTAACAATCTCCCCCTTTGGCAATTTCGTGACAAAACCCAAAAATACATAAAACGCTCAAGTCACTCATCTTAAACCAAAAAGTCGAAATTCAATGTCATCACCAAAACATTGATTTTCTTTGCGTGAAAGATCCAATAAATACAAAATTACAATTGAACCAAACAATCCTAGAACATACTCTATGACTTAGGACTTGGAGTCTTAAAGTGATGTAATTCCTGCAAAACAAAACTCCAAACAAAATCAAATGTTAGTCGTTAGAAATTAAAATCCTACATTTGATCCGTCTTCCTTTTGGTTCTTTTGTTTTTTCCGGCTCTTTCAATTTTTTCTTTATCTCCCCCTATCTTGAGCATCCATGTTCTCCAAGTTCTCCCCCTTTGTGATGCAATCATTATTTTCTGTCTCCCCCTTTCTATGATATGTCCATCATTTCCGTTCTCCCCCTTTTTGTCACAAATTGTCAAACAGTTAATAGAAACAAAAAGAAAACACACTAGAAGGATAAGTACTTAGTTACATGCCCATTAGAGTTCTTGTTCAACACAAAGTGAAAAGAAACTAAAAACCAAAAACAAGAAGGCAAAGAAATCACTCATCCTGATCTGAATCATCATCGTCCTCATGTGATGTAGGTCCATGAGATGTACTCGGTGCAGTTGCTCCAGTGACCACATCGTCGTGTTTGCACCCAAGGATTTCGAATATCTTCTTTAAACCATCCTCGATTTTCTTGAAGCCTTGCTCCATTCTTTTCTGCAAAGACTGAAGAGTTACCACTTCAGCTGGTTCGGGAGATTCTTGGCGAGGCGGTGCGCTCGTAGTTGTTTCGCTTGCATAGCCCTTTGTATGCCCAAATGTCTTCAAAGTGCTAATTGACTTGGCTAAAGTGATTCCATCAATTGCCCCCAAGTCATAATCATATTTGGCACAAGAAATGTCCACTCCATGATCTTCCAGAATACGAGTAATCAAGATCGGATACGGTAGAAGGTCACGTTGTCTAGATCCTTCAATAACATGTACCATCTGCTGCCAAATGAGAAATGGAATGTTGGTGTTAATTCCATTTGCACTTTCCGGGTGACCAAGGAAAAAGAGAAGTAACAATCGATCCCATCGAATCCTTTTGGTCCCCAGTGTGGGCAATAGGTTGTAGCATACGATTAAGGACAAAATATGATACTCTGGTTTTAGGTCCTTTGATTCAACATATGATCTGTTCGTGTGCGTCCCTGTCTTGCAAATAGAGTCCACAACCATATCCCAATGGGTATCATGTAGGAAATTTCCATCAGTATAATAAAGACCAGTAGTGTCAACAGCTAATCCAAGGTTTGCACCAATTACTGCTGGAGTAATGTCAAACTTGACGCCTCTAACTGTTGTTTCAAAGACGAAGGCCCCGGTGTCATGGTCTTTTTGAAGTATGTTACCTTGCATGTAGAATTCCCTGATGATCTCCACACAAAAACCCATCTTAGGTTGAACTCTGCCAAGTGGCCGAATATGACTTCGTTCCAAAATCCTTGCAAAGTCTGGCACCTCACGACATAGCTCGTTAAAGTTCACGTGTCGCTCTCCAATGCATGTGCGGTTTGCAAATCTAGCACGACGTTTTGCACTCACATGCGATTCATTTTCATCAACGTTTGATCTCCGTTGAGAGCGCTCGCGTATTACCGGTCCACCGGTACTTCTACGCGGAGGAGAATCCGCACCATTCTTTTTCCTTGGAGCCAAAGGTGCTTTCCCCTTTCCTTGAACTGATTCCTCTTCATATTCTGAGGAGTGTTCAGATTCTGAGCTAGTTGAATCCTCGTTGCGTGATCGTTTGGTAGCCTTCTTCTTTCCAGAACCGTGACCACGTCCACTTCCAGTGGCCATCAAGATTACTAGTGCAAGAAGCCATGAAAACGCCATTTCCTACAAAGAACACAATGCACTATGATTTGATCTTATAGGAAGGCTTAAACATGTCTAAGAAACATTCTAAACATGTCACAATTGATGATTCATCATTTAAAAATCATTTGCATTAAAAGCCCTAATTCTCAAATTCTTTTATACTAAGAACATATGAAAATGTTAGATTCAATCAAATAAGCATGGAAACATGAATCTAATTAGATAGAAAGCAACCAAATATATTCTAAGCATGAATTAAGAGTGATTTAAGCAAGAGATTTCATTTGGAGTAAGGATCAACTCAAAAATCCCAAAATAAACATCAAAACCTAAAAACTAGGGTTTTGAAGCAAAAGAAAGCAAGATTAGTGAAGAAACTTACAAATCAAAGCAACAAATCTCTTGATCTTGAAGAAAAACCCCTTAGAGATGTTTTAGAGAGAGAGAGGAAGGGTTTTGAAGTGGGAGAGATGAAATAAAAACAATGTAGTTTCGGAATATAAAGAATTCCAGATAGCGTACCGGTACAAGAAGTCGCGTACCGGTACGTAGTGTAAAAACCGAAAAACCTTCGTTCGGGTTCCGGATTGTAAAACAGGGGGTGATCCGGATCCGCAATGTAGTTCCGGTACTAAAAGAGTAGTACCGGTACGCAAGTGAGAAACAGGAATTTTCATGATTCGGGATCCGGATTCTTGGTTCAGGTACTAAAATTCAAGTACCGGTACACCAGAGCCAAAAAGCAAAAATTTCTTTAAACAAATCCAAATTTTGACAACTTTTCAAATACCGATTTGTATTCCATCAAGAAATCTATTTAAGTGCTTTGAAAAACAATGAATTCACATAGATGTCATTCAATCCAATTAATTTCACAAAATTAAAAAGATTTGCTCCTAAATCATGAAAAACAAAGATAAAACATTATAAACAGTTTCTCATATTATATTCATCAAACACAAGTCATCAAAAATAATCTTGAGATCCAAACTCTATCAAGATGTAACGGATTTACAAAGATGACTTACGGAGATTTTCCAAATGACATCAATCTTGAATTCTACCCTTTCAAATTTGAGATAAGCACTAAAGTACCTAAGGGTGGCTCTTTGAGCATCTTTTTAACTATCCCACCTTATACCAACCAGGAGATTGTACAAAATAAGAACTTTGAATTTAAATCTCCGAATGCTTCAACTAAAAATTCTCATAAAATATTTTTCAGGCATCCATAACATGTGGTAGCTCTTTCCAACATGTGGTGGTAGTTTTCACACTCCTTTCGGATGTAACTCTTTCCACATCTTTTATAATTCATTTATTTACCCTTGTAAGAAGGCAATCTCTTACGTGAAAGAATCAAATCCCAAATTTTAGTCTATCGGTTGTCTCACATTTGTCACAATGAATTCACACAACCGAGATAGAATGAGCATCTAAAGATCACACAAGATTTCTAAAATTTGATGCTTATAACTATCAAAAACTCCTATAATGAAGTATCTTCATGATTATGATTACGGAGTAAAGTTGATAATCCATGTAAAATTAATTTGGAGTGAATGAACGTGAAGCCCCTTTTTATTCAATGCACTTGTTCATTAAAAACCCTTTTGTTCAAAAACAAAGTATAAAAACAAAGAGCATCGAAAAACATGTAATGCAAAGATCAAGAAAAAATATGAAAGGAAAACCAATCAAAGCATTACATACAGTCATAAGCTATTTAGAACTTAAGACAAGGAAAGATATCACCTTTCCGAATCCAAAATCGCTGGATTTTGGATTGTCTTGATTCGTTGTGGCCGGGGGTTGTCCGCTTTGACTGTTGGTCCACCTTAGGTCTTTGCCTTGCAATGATCCACTTGAATGATTGATGTTGTGGCTCGGACCTTTGGTGGGTTGAGTGAACTCCTTTGACTTGATGTGTCTTTTGATTCCGTTGAGTCCGCTCCGTAGATGAAGTTGCCGAAGGATTTTCTTTCTCTTTTTCGGACAATTCTTCACCAAATGTCCTCCAAGTCCACATAGGTGACAAGTTCTTTCTTTCAGTTTCTTTGTGGAACTTGAAGCATGCACAGTTTGATCCTTTTTAAATCCCAAACCAACCTTGCTTGATTGACCTAATCCGGACATACAATCAAGTTTCTTGGAATCAATTGAAAGCCTTTGTATGTCGGATTTGAGTTGATGAACTTGCTTGGTCAAAGCTTGGTTGGTGACATGAATTTCTTCAAACTGCTTTTCAAGAAAACCAATCTTGTCCATATATGATTTAGCGTGTGTCTCCGATTGGTTTAGCTTTTCTTGGAGGATTTTATTGTTATCTAATACCGTCCATGTTCCTCCTCGAGATCATGAAGTTTGATCTTTAAAGCTTGATTCTTGTCTTGAACTTCATGTCGTTGCTTCCTCAACTTCTTGTTAAGTTTGGCCATCTTCTTTGATTCCGCAAGAAGTTGTTGGTATGCCTCAACGAGTTCTTCTTCGTCCGACTCCCCCTCAATTGATGACTCTCCATTGGATGTTGATGTTTCATGCAAAATCAAAGGAATAGAGTCAGTGACTAAAGATGATAAACACAAATTAGAAGAGGGAATTTGAGAGGCATGAAGAGCAACAACTTTTTCCTCTTTACTTGAGGTCGATTCATCGAACTAGAATCGTCCCAAGTTTTTGCTTGCAAAGCCTTCTTTTTGTATGATTTCTTAGAAGGACAATCCGTTGAAATATGGCCGTAGCCTTTGCATCTATAACATTGGATTTCCCCTTCGAAATCATCTTTTTCTTTTTCTTTAGAAGGTTTTGCAACACCTTTGAGTTTAGAGGATTTAGAACCCGATGATCCTTTAGATGGTTTCGTGGATGAAGATCCATCGGTTCGATTCTTCCAAAATTTCCGACGAAATTTCTTTGTGATCCGCGCCAATTGTTCTTCAAAATCGGCTAAAGAGATTTCATCGTCGGAACTTGATTCGTCATCTTCTTCCTTTGTTGATTTGAACGCAATACCTGTAAGCTTAGAAGAAGACTTGGAAGAATTTTGATTAGTAGGAAAAGTCATCTCATAGGTTTGCAAAGCACCTACTAATTCCTCTACACTCATCTCATCCGGATGACTAACGGTTTCAATGGCGGTAACCTTTGCCCTAAACCGTTCCGGAAGAGTCCGAAGAATCTTTCTTACAATTTTCGACTCCGGGATCTTTTCTCCAAATTAGCACATGTATTAATTACATCTTGAAGTCTAGTGTAATAATCTGTAAACAATTCATGCTCTTCCATATGAATAGAGTCAAATTGACTTGTAAGCATCTGGAGCTTTTGAATTTTTACAAGATTAGTACCCTCATGTGTAATTTTGAGAATATCCCAAATTTCCTTCGCGGTTTCACACGCGGAAATTCGTGTGAACTCAGTCGAGGAAAGAGAATTAAATAAAGCGTTCATACCTTTCCCATTGTAAGAAGATCTTTCGATTTCCTCTTTGGACCATCTAGAGCGAGGTTTTGGGGTAGTAGAATTTCCTACTTCCTCAACCGGATGCACCCAACCGTATTCCATGGTTTGCCATACCCGCTCATCAATAGAGATGAGAAAAGCTCTCATCCGCACTTTCCAATATGCATAATTGGTCCCATCAAAAAGAGGAGGTCTATAAATATTACCACTTTCACCCATCATGATAGATAAACCTAAAACCCGCTCTGATACCAATTGTAGAGTTATTTAGGATCCACAAGAATCTAAATAGGTACTATCAAACACCTAGAGGGGGGTGAATAGGTGTAATATTATAAAAACCAATCTCAGTGCAAAAATAAAAACCAATGCGGAAAATAAAAATCAACACACCGAGATTTACGTGGAAACTCCAATCCAGGAGAAAAACCACGGGACCAACACGCAATAACAATCCACTAAGAATTGAAGAATAACAAGGTGATTACCGACTCCACGGACTCGACCCCTCCTTCAAGTTCTTCGGACCTTGCGCTCCACCGATTGCACGTCCACTGCACACGTTCGAATCCACGAACGCCACTCGAATCCACGAGCACACGTTTCGAATCCACGAAACGCCTTCAACACACCGAATCCACGGTGCCACGTCGAATCCACGACGCAAACTCAGCCGATAAAGAAATATAGGCTTCGATGGTGATCCTTTGCTTAGATTATCATTGAAGAACCGTAGAAAGAAATTCTAAGCAAAGTTTAGATCAATTCGACAAAAGATAGATCTTAGAAGAACCGTCGAATTGACCTAAAAGAGGCTAAAAAGAAGAACGGTAAAAACCTAGCCTCTAGGGTTGCTCTCGAGTGTTTTCGGTATCGGTCATTCTATTCGAGAAACCCTAAGTATCTATTTATAACCCTTGGAAACATATTGAAGTCGGTTTAGGAAACTTTTCCCGAGGTAACATTGTGTACCGGTACCACTTATCATGTTCCGGTACTCAATGATGCAAAACACAGATTTTTCTATTGTGTTCCGGTACGCGAGTCAGTGTTCCGGTACGCAATACAAATTTCAGAAAACTCTGTGTCGGGTTTGAGGAACTTCAAGTGTGGTTCCGGTACGCAATGTAAAAACTGATTTTTCCGAGATAAACTTTATCCAAAACAAACCAAGTACCGGAAACCAAACTTGATTTAAGATGTAAGTTAAAACCAAGTTCCTAAAACCAAGTCTAAACCGGTTTTTATTAATTTCCTGATTTCAATGATTATAAATGAACTTTAATCACCATGATCAATATTTAATCATACCTGAGAGTTGACTTGGGCTCATGTTGAATCTTCAATGAGTCTTCGAAGGCTGATTTGACAATTTGATCCCTTTAAGACTCCGACTCAACACACTGACTGACTCACGAAATATGCCAACACCAAAATGCCGTAACAGGACCTGTTAGACTTGGAGTTAGTATTTTCCTAGTTTTCTCAGCTGTACGACCCCGGACAGTTAGCACCTTCAGGTGGGTGGCTTTGCTTTCAGGATCTATGGACTGTGCTCTAATTCTATTGATATAGAATCATGCATGATAGTGATGGGACTCGGTAGCATGCTAGAATTTGAATGTTAATATTCCTTGTATCTATCTGTTGATCGTATGATCTCTTCTGCTTCCTACCACCTATTAAATATTTGTTATCTTGGAATTTGACCTAGCACCCCCGTCATATGTTGCATGTGTAACCAGACGAGTAGAAAACCCTTACTTGGGCTAGAGTTATTTATGTTTAGACATCCACACTTTATGTTTCATTCCTGGACTTAGTGTTATCCTCGCCCGGGTAGTGGGCTGACCGGTCGGGACTTCTTTTAGTGTGGGATGCATTTGCACTCGTGCTTGGGAGCAGAGTGGAGTCTGATAGATGTAGTGGATCGCTTGTCGGTATCGGGAACCGTTTGGGGTAAACGATGGTCCCGGGAGGTCTTGTTTTCCCCTGTTTGGGTTGTCGCCACTGTGTTAGTGGCAGTAGTTTACTAGTGTTAGCCGGACCTAGAACCCAGAACCCTTTTCGACATACACATGATTTTAGTCTACCAGTATTTTCTTCCAAGCATCGAAGGGCCGCTGGAGTCTGTTCTTGTTTGATTGGACAAAGGCATCAGCCCTTCGGGGTTTGGGTAAAACACTTATTTTCTAACTGTTTTTCTAAAAAGAACTAAAAATCATTAAAAATAGATTTCTTCTCGAAACAAGATAGCTTTTCAAAAAGGGTACTACTTTTAATCCTCACCCTATGTGGGTTGAGCGAAAATGGTTTTCCATAACAAATGTCACCTTTTTCCTGTAAATCTCCCCACTCGAAAGGATTCGAGTGGTCTGGGTTCTAGGGGCCGTTCCTTTGTCGGGACGAAAGCCATGGGGGCCGAGCCTGAAACCTGTTCTTGTTTGATAGGGTTGTAGGTGTAGGTCTCCCGGAACTTTCGGGCCCTGTTGGTGTCTTCCGCGTGTTGTACCGAGATTGTTGTGTTCCCGAACTATAAGGGGGTCGGGAACTTCGATAGGCGGAGCCTAGAGTCTGTTCTTGTTTGATAGGGTTCTAAGCACCGGCCTATCGGGTTTCCGAACCCTTATGGTGTCGGTCTTTCCTGTGAGTCTAGTGTTCTGTTGTGGGAGCCGTCTGGTGGACGGTGGCCCCCGGCTGTGTGGTTTTCCAGCCTGTGTTTGAGCGTTGGTGTTGTTGGTCGATCTTGTTGATCGTGGTTTGGACTTTAGCCTGCATGAGCCATATTGAGCTCAACAGAGATACGCGGATACTTTCCTCGGTGGGGTCGCTCCCCTCGAGGGCCACTCCGGAGTTGGGCCTGTTACTTGCTATCGCGACTTGTCGACGCCGTCCCTTTGGCTGGGCCAGTTTTCACGGACACCCTACGGTAGACCCGTCCTGTTGAGGATGTGCGGCAGTAGGTGGGCGCAGGTTTGACTGGACCCTTTGCGGCAGTCAGTATAGATTTGGTGAGTATACTGTGTGTGTTAGTAGATGCATCATGTTTCCATCTGTTCCATTTTCTTGAGCATCTAGATAGAGGCATAGTAGCTGTAGAGTTACTTTTCCAGCTCTTTCATTTCAGTTTTATATTGTTACTTTATGCCTCTAGTAGACTTAGTGGGCAGACCGTCGGGCTTGTTGGCGGCACCCACTAAGAACTACTTGGGACGTAGTTCTCACACCCGTCGTGGTGTCTTTTCCCACAGGGACTTCTACTCCTGTTCCTGCTGCTCCAGTTGCTGCTTCTTCAAATTGAGGTAAGGGAGTCGCGAGATAGATCCTTACCAGTCGTTGTCCAGAGAGTAGATGTACCCCCTTACTTTTGAGAGTTCTTGTTGAGAGACCTTGTAGTGAGGTATAGAGTTGTACTTTTATTTTTACTGCTTGAGAGACTTATGTACTTTTGGTGAGGATGGTTTGTATTATTTGAGAGTTGTAGTTGTTCACTTAGCTTTTATTTTCCAGCAGTTTACTTTCAGCTCTGATATCTGTTTAGTATAGTTGATCTTTTGCAGGTTAGTCGCTTCGTCTATACGGGGCTTCCCGTATGGGCGGTGGATCTGTTAGCGAGCCCGGGTCGCAGTTTCGACTCCGGGGCGTGATATCTGGAGTGAGGACTGTTAGAGGAGCTTCGAGGACTTGAAGAATAGATTGATGTCGGCTCCTATCCTTTCCCTCCCTGTTATGGGGAAAGGATATGTGATTTACAGTGACGCATCGCACAGTGGACTTGGTTGCGTGCTGATGCAGGAGGGTAGAGTAATTGCTTACGCATCTCGATAGCTTAAGGATTATGAGAAGAATTACCCCACCCATGAATTAGAGCTTACTGCTGTGGTATTCGCATTGAAGTTGTGGCGCCACTAACTTTATGGGGAACACTGCGAGATATATACCGACCACAAGAGCTTGAAGTACCTGTTTACACAGAAGGAGCTCAACTTGAGGCAGCGCAGATGATTAGAGCTGTTAAAGGATTATGATGTGGATATATTATACCATCCTGGCAAGGCCAATGTGGTTGCAGATGCCCTGAGTAGGAGAGCAGTGCAAAGCTTATCGTTGATGATTACTGATCAGGCGCCACTACGTGAGGAGATGAGGCGGCTTGAGCTAGAGGTTGTGTCCCCTAGGGTCTCTGCTCGACTGACATCTTTAATCGTGCAGCCCACTCTGCTGGACAGAATCAGAGAGAGACAGAGTGAGGACCCCCACTTGAGACGGATTAGAGATCAGATTTTGAGCGATCAGCCTGGGGACTTTGCTGTTGATGCTTCGGGAGTACTACGGTACAGGGACCGAGCGTGTGTGCCAGTGGATCCAGAGATCAGAGACCAGATTCTGAGAGAGGCCCATTATACACCTTACACCCTCCACCCTGGGGGGACTAAGATGTATAAGGACCTCAAGGCACACTTCTGGTGGAGTGGTTTGAAGAGGGATATTGGGAGGTTTGTGGTTCAGTGTTTAACTTGTCAACAGGTAAAAGCTGAGCATCGGGTGCCAGCTGGCAAGTTATAGAGTCTCCCAATTTCTGAGTGGAAATGGGATCACATCACGATGGATTTTATGGTCGGATTACTGAGGTCCCAGGGAGGAGCAGATGTCATTTGGGTGGTTGTTGATCGACTCACTAAGTCCGCTCACTTTTTGCCGATGCAGACTACTTGGTCACTTGAGCGGCTGGCTCAGCTGTACTCGGATGAGGTGGTGAGGTTACATGGGGTACCCGCCTCTATTGTATCAGATCGAGACCCGAGGTTTGCTTTATGTTTTTGGAGGAGCTTACAGGCCACCTTGGGGACGCAGCTTAGATTCAGTACAACTTTTCACCCACAAACGGACGGGCAGTCGGAGCGCAATATACAGATCCTTGAGGATATGCTCAGATCTTGTACCTTGGACTTTAGCGAAGGATGGATTCGACATTTATCACTAGCAGAGTTTGCGTACAACAATAGCTTTCAAGCGAGCATTCAGATGGCTCCGTTTAAAGCATTGTATGGACGCAAGTGTCGATCACCGCTTTACTGGAGCGATGTGGGTGAGAGGAGGACATTGGGGCCAGAGTTACTGCCAGAGGCAGAGGAAAAGGTCAGAGTGATCAGGCAGCATCTACAGACCGCCCAGAGCAAGCAAAGGAGTTATGCAGATGTGCGGCGACGAGACCTAGAGTTTTTGGTTGGAGATCATGTTTTTCTGAAGGTCTCGCCATCCAAGGGGATCAAGAGATTTGGCATTCGTGGGAAGCTTAGCCCCCGTTATATTGGACCTTTCGAGGTATTGGAGCATATTGGGCCAGTTGCCTACAGGCTTGCACTTTCCCCCAGACTTGCTGGTGTCCACGACGTGTTCCATGTGTCCACTCTGAGGAGGTACGTATATGATCCGTCGCACGTCATCGACTTCACCCCACTGGAGATCAGCAAGGATTTGAGCTATATAGAGCGCCCGCTGCGGATTCTGGATTGAGAGGTGAAAGAATTGCGCAGTCGGGCCATCCCTTATGTGAAGATCTTGTGGAGCAACCATGGCGAGCGCGAGGCTACCTGGGAGCTGGAGTCGACGATGATGGACACCTACCCCTACTTGTTCGAGGCCCCGGCTTGAGGTATGACTTTTGTTTCGAGGACAAAACTTTTTTTTAGTGGGGGAGGATGTAGTGGTCCAGGTCCCCATGAAATTTTTCCCGTGAATCCACAGTGTGAAACACCTATTATTGGTGTGTCTGGCCCATAGAGCATCAAGGGATGCCACAGATGGACCCAATGAGGTATCTAGAGCTGGATTGGCCTACGGCTGCTTTTGCTGAATTTTAGAAAGGGTTTGGGGCCAAACAGAGATTGGATTTGGATTCAGCGCGGAAAAACGCTTGAAAACGGTTATTTGCTTGTATGTTTCTGAGTCCGGATACCCAAAAAGGGACTCCCGGAAGTTTACAGTGGATTCGGGTGCATGGGTGAGGCCGTGGACCGGCTGGGAGCCACGTGGCGGCCTGTCATTGGCCGGCTCACGCAGCGTGGTTCACGGAGAGGCGCGGGGGGTGCTTGGACCGGAGGGGGGGGTGCGTGGCGTCCCCGGAGCGGCTGGCGCACGCGACGCGGTCCACGGAACCCGCGCGGTTGCCGTCGACCGGGCGCGGGGACACGTGGCGGCCTGGCACTAACCGGCTCACGTAGTTGCGGTCCACGATAGCGCGGAGGGGTGCCTCGGGGCGCGTGCACAGCAGGGGGTCAGACGGTGCGGTCGGGCGTCGGTGACCCGCGCTCGAGTGCAGGCCATGTAACGCCCCGCCATTGGCGGTCCCCACCTACCCAGGTTGACCGGGAGGGGCCACGTGGCCGCGTCTGGGCCATCCCGCACACGCTGTCCGCTGTGCGGGAAACGTGTTAGGAGCAGGCAGTTTCGAGCGCTGGTCGGACCGTGGGCGTGGGTGCGATTTGTGCGACCCGCGGATTCGGCCGAGTGGGCTTTGTGGGCTGGGCCTATAAATAGGCCCCTTAGGCCTCCCTTTAGCACTTTTTCTGGAACTTTTTTCATAGAGGTTCCTTCGGTGAAATTCTTCCTCATCCAGTGCCACATCTTTTGGAGGACTTCTGGGATTTTTTGAGGACGTGACTTTCACATCTACTGCGATTCGGCGCACAACGACGCTCCTTCACCGGCGACCCTTCTCGTCGCGTTTTGGTGTATAGACTCCCCCGTGCTACTCCGATAGTCTTTTTGGACGATTCTTGCGCCGTTGGCTTCATGGAAGGTAGGGCTATGATTTTTGTATGTTTACCTCCCCCTCATTTCGAGTTTTTCTTGGAGTTTCCGAGCCTTCTTGTGACCTCTTTTCTGTGGCAGAGCTTTTGGACAGCAACGGAGTTTTTCGGGAATTTCTCCGCGCTCAAGCATCGGATTGAGGCGTGCGAGTACTCGTTTCGCATTTACGCATCGCAAGGAACGTCATCATATTTTTTCTGGAATTTTCTGAGGCTTTCCCGAAGGTATAAATCCCACCTTTTCTGGTCGGAGTGTTACAGTTTTTGTGCTTGTGGAGTTTCACGCTCACCGCATTGCGTATTTTGTAACTTGGCCTACAAGACTCGGTTTGAGACGTGCAAGTATTCGTTTCGATCGGCTCGACGCGACGATCGCAGCGAAATTTTTTTTTGAATTTTCAGAGTTCATATCGCAGGTGAGAATAAGGCTTTTCTGGACTGTTTGCGCGGACAGCATCTATGTGTGTTTAGCATTCGAGGTGGGTGATTGTTGTGAATCTCTTATCTTGACTACCCACTAGGCATAATGGAGTAACCCCTTTATGATAAAATATTAATTGCACCATTTGGATAAATATTGCATGCTTACCTGAGTTCAAAGGACATCCTATTAGTAATGAACCTTCATGAGAGATTGTTTATTAAGGGTTGGAATATCATGTTATATTGAACACTAGAAAACTGTTAACTGTATTCCTTATCACTTTGGGACATTGGCATGCTTGTATAGACATCTAGATAGGCCACCTTTTTCTGCTACACTATCATGCTGGAATTTGACTTAGGAGAAACCATGATTGTTAGTTCTTTCTCCTTTTATTGTTATACTCAGGGTATTAGCAGCTCGGATTCGAGCAGGGTTGTAGGATAGTGTAGCCGAGATTGTCGTTTTGGGATTGGTTATACTAGATTGTGGGTATGTGGGGTGTTGCGGCAACCGCAAACATTAGGCGTGTCACGCCCCGGCGTCGAAACTGCGACCCGGGCTCGCCAACAGATCCGCGGCCCATACGGGAAGCCCCGTATAGACGAAGCGACTAACCTGCAAAAGATCAACTATACTATACAGATATCAGAGCTGAAAGTAAACTGCTGGAAAATAAAAGCTAAGTGAACAACTACAACCCTCAAAATATACAAACCAACCTCACCAAAATACATAATTCTCTCAAGCAGTAAAATAAAAGTACAACTCTATACCTCACTACAAAGTCTCTCAACATGAACTCTCAAAAGTGAGGGGGGTACATCTACTCTCTGGACGACGACTGGCAGGGATCTATCTCGCGACTCCCTTACCTCGATCTGAAGAAGCAGCAACTGGAGCAGCAGGAACAGGAGTAGAAGTCCCTGTGGGAAAAGACACCACGACGGGTGTGAGAACTACGTCCCAAGTAGTTCTCAGTGGGTGCCGCCAATAAGCCCGACGGTCTGCCCACTAAGTCTACTAGAGGCATAAAGTAACAATATAAAACTGAAATGAAAGGGCTGGAAAAGTAACTCTACAGCTACTATGCCTCTATCTAGATGCTCAAAAAGTAGAACAGATGGAAACATGATGCATCTACTAACTCACACAGTATACTCACCCAATCTATACTGACTGCCGCATAGGGTCCAGTCAAACCTGCGCCCACCTACTGCCGCACATCCTCAACAGGACGGGTCTACCGTAGGGTGTCCGTGAAAACTGGCCCAGCCAGAGGGACGGCGTCGACAAGTCGCGATAGCAAGTAACAGGCCCAACTCCGGAGTGGCTCTCGAGGGGAGCGACCCCACTGAGGAAATGATCCGCGTATCTCTGTCGAGCTCAATATGGCTCATGCAGGCTATAGTCCAAACCACGATCAACAAGATCGACCAACAACACCAACGCTCAATCACAGGCTGGAAAACCACACAGCCGAGGGCCACCGTCCACCAGACTGCTCCCACAACAGAACACTAAACTCACAGGAAAGACCGACACCATAAGGGTTCGGAAACCCAATAGGCCGGTGCTTAGAACCCTATCAAACAAGAACAGACTCTAGGCTCCGCCTATCGAAGTTCCCGACCCCCTTATAGTTCGGGAACTCAACAATCTCGGTACAACGCGCAGAAGACACCAACAGGGCCCGAAAGTTCCGAGAAACCTACACCTACAACCCTATCAAACAAGAATAGGTTCCAGGCTCGGCCCCCGTGGCTTTCGTCCCGACAAAGGAACGGCCCCTGGAACTCAGACCACTCGAATCCTTTCGAGTGGAGAGATTTACAAGAAAAAGGTGACATTTGTTATGGAAAACCATTTTCACCCAACCCACACCGGGTGAGGATTAAAAGTAGTACCCTTTTTGAAAAGCTATCTTATTTTGAAAAGAAATCTATTTTTTTTTATTTTTAGTTCTTTTTAGAAAAATAGTTAGAAAACATGTGTTTTACCCAAACCCCGAAGGGCTGATGCCTTTGTCCAATCAAACAAGAACAGACTCCAGCGGCCCTTCGATGCTTGGAAGAAAACATTGGTAGACTAAAATCATGTGTATGTCGAAAAGGGTTCTGGGTTCTAGGTTCGGCCAACACTAGTAACCTACTGCCACTAACACAGTGGCGACAACCCAAACAGGGGAAAACAAGACCTCCCGGGACCACCGTTTACCCCAAACGGTTCCCGGTACAGACAAGCGATCCACTACATCTACCAGACTCCACTCTGCTCCCAAGCACGAGTGCAAATGCATCCCACACTAAAAAGAAGTCCCGACCGCTCGGTCCACTACCCGGGCGAGGATAACACTAAGTCCAGGAATGAAACATAAGGTGTGGATGTCTAAAGATGAATAACCCTAGCCCAAGTGAGGGCTTTCTACTGGTATGGTTACACATGCAACATATGACGGGGGTGCTAGGTCAGGTTCCAAGATAACAAATATTTAACAGGTGGTAGGAAGCAGAAGAGATCATACGATCAACAGATAGGTACAAGGAATATTAACATTCAAATTCTAGCATGCTATCGAGTCCCATCACTATCATGCATGATTCTATATCAATAGAATTAGAGCACAGTCCATAGATCCTGAAAGCAAAGCCACCCACCTGAAGGTGCTAACTGTCCGGGGTCGTACAGCTGAGAAAACCAGGAAAATAATAACTCCAAGTCTAACAGGTCCAGCACTGTCCACAAACCCTCCTGGGTACAACATAAGGCCACAGTTACACTTTATTCCCAAAATTTAACCATATAATACACTCTGTAATTTCAGCCACAAAGATGATGATTTTTCACCTACAGAAAGGGCTCCAAAAATTCTGAAATAAATACCGCAGCGATCCTCGCGTTGATAGCTTCGAAACGGGTACCTGCACGCCCAAAACGGAGCCCCGTAGGCCAAGTTACAAATTCCACAATATCGGTGCACACAATCCCAAAACCAAATAACTGTAAACTCCCGTACAGATAAAAAGGAAAGTGTATACCTTTGGGGAGGCCTCCAAAAAAATCCAAGAAAAATACGGTGACGATCCTCGCGTCGAGTAGATGAAAAAAGTTTATAAGAGCGTCTCAATCCGATGCCCGGTTGCGGAGATAAAATTCCATCAATTCTCTGTCCTCAAAAATCCACACAGCAAACAAGGTCCTCAGAGAGTAAGGAAGAACTCCTCGAAAAGCGCGAAACCAGGAAATGCGGAAAATACCAAAATCGTAGCCTTACCTGTTGTGAATCCAACGGCGAATAAATCGCTCAAAAAGATGGTCGGAGTAGGCCGGGGGAGCTCGCGCACCGAAACGCGACGAAAGAAACACCGAAGAAAGAGCGTCGCGACGCGCCAAGAAAATGGGAACCTCGAAAACCGTGTCACGTAAAATCTCCAAACTCTGCAGAAAGGTGCAGCACTGCGAGGGGAACAACTTTGCTGAGGACCTCCCGTCGGTTTGAAGCTCGGAAGTGCCAAAAAAACGCAAGAGAAGAGAGCTCGGGCTATAAATAGGCCCAAAAAAAACATTTGAAGAAATGACGGATGGGTCCCCGTTTCCGGGCGCCCGCAAGATTCGGGCCGCTACAGTGTTGGGCCCGGCCCAACACTGTGCGGGCTCGAATCCACCCTGGGCCTCCACGTTACCCACCGAACAGGCAACAGCGGGCGCATCCACTCAGGACTCGACACGTGGCCGCCCCCAGCGCCGACGCGTGGCCCGACAGACCGTCAACGCGCGCCTGGCGCGCGCACGTGTCAGGCACGCGCCCCGAGGTGAGCGCACCAGCTCGGTGCACCGAGTGCGCAACACCGCGCCAACAGCAGGCCGACACGTGTCCACCCCTCGGTGCACGCTGGCGCCATGGACCGCGCCCTTGCCCGTGCGCCCTGCGCGCCTGCCCGCGCGCGCGTGCCTGCCCGCGCAAGCGCGCCGCCGCCGCCGCGCCGCCCGTCGCCGCCCGCCGCCGGCTGGAACAGTACCAAGCTATCTCGAAAACCGTGCGCGACCTCCGGGCTCCGAAAAATGCAAATAAATAGTCCAATTTCATCATTTTCGCGCGCTGAATCCAAATCTGATGTCCGTTTCTCCAAATTCTCATCCGAAATTTTGCCGAAGGCCCCCGGAAAGCCCACTTGATCCGATTTTCGCGCCGGGTCCATTTCTAAAATCCGTTTTGCCAAATTCCATCTCTAAAAAATTATCGAAGGCATCCGGAGAGGTGATCTTTTATCCAAACTTCGCCCTGAGTCCAAATTTGACATCCGTGTCGCGCGAAATCACTTCTAAACACTCGACGGGTTCTCCAAACACTCCCGTGATCCATTTTTAAGCCCGAAGTCCACCACTTGTGTCCAAATTGCGCACAAACACCACCAACACACCACACAAGCCTTCGA
Organism: Tillandsia fasciculata; assembly: GCA_029168755.2. Lineage (NCBI taxonomy): Eukaryota > Viridiplantae > Streptophyta > Magnoliopsida > Poales > Bromeliaceae > Tillandsia > Tillandsia fasciculata. The sequence goes on from CM054940.1 coordinate 17,711,049, forward strand.
AAGCTGCCAAACAACTAGAAAACTCCCCCGCGGGGAAACCAGGTCCTCACAGATCGGTTGGCCGGATGTTTTACTTATGCATCAGATTGGGGATTGGGTTTCTTTAGTGGATGGATTTTTCCCACCATTGTAGAGTACCGGGACTTCGTATAGTGCACCGACTCCGCAAGATAGCATGGTGCGGAAGTCTTTGGGTTGAAAATTGAGTTAGCGGAGTCGAAATTTGGAAGCTCCAGCTTGTTGCTGTAATTTGGGACATTGCGTACCGGAACGCAAGTGTAGGTATCGGAACCAAGTGCTTTGGAGAAAAACCGAAGAGAGTTCGATTAACGAAAATGTGAAAAATTTTCTAAGTCCCTGGGTACCGATACTGGGCAATGCGTACCGGTATCCCATGTGCATTTTGGCTGGTGTACCGGAACGCGGGGGCGGGTACCGGTTCTCAATGATGGATTTATCAGAGTTGGTTCTCAGTTTGAGTTTTTTGATGGGTACCGGTACAGGGACCCGAGTACCGGTACTTTGCCTCTAGATTTTGGAGGCAGTGAGGGTAAAAGTGTAAATTCACTTCCCACCTTCCCCTTTGCCTATTTATACGGACCCTCCTCCTCCTCCTTTCCTGTGGGATCCAAGCAGAGAAAGAGTGTCACGCCCCGGGTGAAAACCAGAACCCAGGCTCGCCAACAGATCCGCCATGCACACGGAATTTTCCATGTACACGGAGCGTCGGTAACCTGCTCAGATATAAGATGTACAATAAAAGAGCATAATACAGAGCTGAACTAAAAAGAACTACATAATATCTCAGACTGGAAATAAAAATAAATTTGTAATAAATACAATAATCTCCCAGCTCACCAAAATAGTACAACCAGCTGGCTAAACCCAGATCCAAAATAAAAGAAAAATACAACAGTCTGAGTGGAGGGTACAACATCTATCTAACAGCAACTCTCTGTGTAGTGGCCCTGGTTCCCATGCAACGTTTTTTCGATAAATCCACTGTTGGAACACCTAGTATTGGTGTATCTGGCCCATGGTGCATCAATGGGATGCCACAGATGGACCCTGTGTGATACCACTTGCTGTGTTGGCCTTCGGCTAGGTTTGCCGAAATTTCTGAAAAGAATTACGCCAAACGGAGGTCGGAAATGGATTCAGCACGGAAAAACGCTTGAAAACGGCTATTTGCTTATTTGATTCTGAGTCCGATGCCCAAAAACGGACTCCCGAAAGTTTTCAGTGGTTTTTGGTGCATGGGAGGGGCCGTAGACCGCCGGCATGCCACGTGGCGGCCTATCATTGGCCGGTTTACGGCGCGCGGTCCACAGAGCAGCGCGGCGGGGTGCACAGACCCGGCACAGGGACACGTGGCACCGCCTAATTGGCGGGCTCAGGGCGCGCGGTCTATCGGGTGGGCGCGGCGGTGCATGGACCAAGGCGGAGGACACGTGGCAGCCTCCGGTTGGTCGGTGCACACGGCGCGGTCCACGGAATTCCAAAGCGGAATGCGTGGACCGGGTGTAGGGGACACGTGTCACCCTCTGATTCGCGGGCGCAGCAGGTGCGGTGCACGGGACGCGTGTCCGGCGCCTCGGGCTGCGTGCGCGCGTGGGAGCCACGTCGCGCGACCGGCGCGTGCGGCGACCGGTCGGCGGGTCAGCCGGGAGGACACGTGGCGCCCGCTCATTGGCGGGCGCCCACCGCCATACTGTGTCCTGTTTGGACACGTGGCAGCCATCGGGTGGCCCCACACCGTTGTTCCCTGTTCGGTGGGACACGTGGCAGCATCTCGCATTTTCGGGCGTGAACAGTGTTGGGCCGGCCCAACACTGTAGCCGCCCGAAAACTTTCGGGCGCCCGAAAGTTGGGCCCGAAACCTGTTGACTTGTCTTTTTGGGCTGATTTCGGGTGAGGCCTATAAATAGGCTCCTTGGGCTTCCATTTTGAAGCTTTTCCCGAGGTTTTCTGCCTTAGTGCCCTTAACCAAAATTCTTCCTCTCCCTCTTGTGCATCTTTTGGTGGAAGCTCAGAATTTTTGGAGGCCGCGACGATGGCGATTTCTGCATCGGGGTGCGGTGCGACAATTTTCAGTTGGAGGCCCATTTTCGTCGCATTTCAGTCTGGGAGGTCTACAGAGCTACCCCGACATTATTTTTGGACGATTTCTGCGGCGACGATTTCGCAAGAGGTAAATCTACAACTTTCGTGTTGGACACTTTTTCTGGAACTGAGCTCTTCTATCGCAACTTGTCGACGCTTTGTCCCTCTGGCTGAGCCAGTTTTGGCAGCTATGGACATACCTACGGTAGACCCGTCCTGTTGAGGATGTGCGGCAGTAGGTAGGCGCAGGTTTGACTGGACCCGATGTGGCAGTCAATTTAGATTGGGTGATCTCAGTGAGAGTCAGTTGTGGCATATTGTTCTTTCTGTTCCACTCTTTGAGCATCTAGATAGAGGCATAGTAGCTGTAGACTTTATCTTTCCAGCTTTTCTCACACCCACTGAGAACTACTGTGGGATGTAGTTCTCACACCCGTCGTGGTGTCTTTTTCCCAGGGACTTTTGCTCCGGTTCCTGCTGCTCCTGTTGCTGATCCAGCTCCTTCAGACCGAGGTAAGGGAGTCGCGAGATAGATCCCTTCCCGTCATCTTCTGTGCGTGTGAGTAGATGTACCCCTGTATTGTTTTGGTGTTGGTCCTGTCGAGTGACTTTGTAGTGAGGTATCGAGTTGTACTTTTATTTCCTGCTTTTGAGAGACTCTTGTATTTTGTTGTGAGGATGGATTGTATATTTATACTTGAGAGGTAGTTGTATTTTATGTTTTTAGTTTAGCTTCTACTATTTCTGTCACGCCCCGGCGTCGAAACTGCGACCCGGGCTCGCCAACAGATCCGCCGCCCATTCGGGAAGCCCCGTATAGACGAAGCGACTAACCTGCAAAAGATCAACTATACTATACAGATATCAGAGCTGAAAGTAAAACTACTAGAAATAAAAACTAAGTGTACAACTACAACTCTCAAATAGTACAATCCAACCTCACCAAAATACAGGAATCTCTCGAGCAGTAAAATAAATACAACTCTATACCTCACTACAAGTTCTCTCAACATGAACTCTCAAAAGTAATAAGGGTACATCTACTCTCAGGACGACGATTGGTAGAGATCTAGCTCGCGACTCCCTTACCTCGATCAGAAGAAGCAGCAACAGGAGCAACTGGAACAGGAGTAGAGGTCCCTGTAGGAAAAACACCACGACGGGTGTGAGAACTACGTCCCAAGTAGTTCTCAGTGGGTGCCGCCAACAAGCCCGACGGTCTGCCCACTAAGTCTACTAGAGGCATAAAGTAACAATAATAATACTGAAATGGAAGGGCTGGGAAAAGTAACTCTACAGCTACTATGCCTCTATCTAGATGCTCAAGAAAATGAAACAGATGGAAACATGATGCATCTACTAACTCACACAGTACAGTCACCCAATCTACACTGACTGCCGCATAGGGTCCAGTCAAACCTGCGCCTACCTACTGCCGTGACATCCCGGAGGACCGGACTTACGTAGGGCGTCCGTGGCTGCCACTAACTGGCCCAGCCAGAGGGACTGCGTCAGTAACTGCCACTAACTGGCCCAGTAAGAGGGACGGCGTCCGTAACTGCCACTAACTGGCCCAGTCAGAGGGACGGCGTCGACAAGTCGCGATACAAAAGTAGCAAATCCACCCCGGGCGTGGCTCTCGAGGGGAGCGACCCCACCGAGGAAGAGGGTATCCGCGCACTCTGTCGAGCTCAAAGTGGCACTGCAGGCTATAGTCAAAATCCATGCTCACGCACTGAACGAAAAGACTCAATCCTCAAACATCTCGCACAACAGTCGGAGCACTCTCGACGACTCAGCTGATCAGCTCACACGAACACGAGACACAAGCCTCACCAATAACTCACAGCACAAAACACACTGGCTGGAGATACTCCACAGCCAGGATCGACCCACAACAGAACACTAAACTCACAGGAAAGACCGACACCATAAGGGTTCGCCAAACCCGGTAGGCCGGTGCTTAGAACCCTATTAAACAAGAACAGACTCTAGGCTCCGCCTATCGAAGTTCCCGACCCCTTATAGTTCGGGGACACAACAACCTCGGTACAACACGCAGAAGACACTAACTAGGGCCCGAAAGTCCCGGGAGACCTACACCTACAACCCTATCAAACAAGAACAGGTTCCAGGCTCGGCCCCCGCGGCTTCCGTCCCGAACGAAGTAACGGCCCCTAGAACCCAGACCACTCGAATCCTTTCGAGTGGGGAGATTACAGGAAACAGGTGACATTTGTTATTGAAAACCATTTTGATCTGGAAGAAATCCATATTTAATGATTTTAGTTCTTTTTAGAAAAACAGTTAGAAAACAAGTGTTTTACCCAAACCCCGAAGGGCTGATGCCTTTGTCCAATCAAACAAGAACAGACTCCAGCGGCCCTTCGAAGCTTGGAAGAAAGCATTGGTAGACTAAAATCATGTGTATGTCGAAAAGGTTCTAGGTTCTAGGTCCGGCTAACACAAGCACACAACTGCCACTAACACAGTGGCGACAGCGCAACAGGGATAGAAAACCACCCGGGACTACCGTTTATCCAAACGGCTCCCGGCACAGAAAAGCGACCCACTACATCTACCAGACTCCACTCTGCTCCCAAGCACGAGTGCAAATGCATCCCACACTAAAAAAAAAGTCCCGACCGCTCGGCCCACTACCCGGGCGAGGATAACACTAAGTCCAGGAATGAAACATAAAGTGTGGATGTCTAAACATAAAGAACCCTAGCCCAAGTGAGGGTTTTCTACTGGTCTGGTTACACATGCAACATATGACGGGGGTGCTAGGTCAAGTTCCAAGATAACTAAAATTAAACAGGTAGTAGGAAGCAAAAGAGATCATAAGATCAACAGATAATTACAAGGAATAACCATTCCTACATTCTAGCATGCTACAAAAGGATCCACTATCATGCATGTTCCTACTATAGCAGAATTACTGTTCAGTCCATCAAACTTGAAGATAAGGCCACCCACCTGAAGGTGCTAACTGTCCGGGAACACACAGCTGAGAAAACCAGAAGAACAGCAACTCTTATGTCCAACAGGTCCAGTACAGTCCTCAATCCCTCCTGGGTACAACAAAAGGCTACAGTTACACTTAAATCCCAAAAATCTGCCCAAAAACACACGCTGAATTTTCAGCTGCAAAGAAGTCAATATTTCACCTGCTGACAGTGCTCAATAAATTCCAAATAAAATATTCCTGCGTTCTACGCGTCGATAGCTTCGAAACAAGTACCTGCACGCCCAAATCGGAGTCCCGTAGGCCAAGATATAAATTCCACAATACGGGCGCGCGAAAGCATACAACCACATAACTGTAAAAACTTGCACAGATAAAGAGGAAGATGTATACCTCCGGGAATCTCTCAGGAAATTTCAAAAAAAATACCACGATGATCCTTGCGTCGAGTAGATGAAAAAAGTCTATAAGCACGTCCTGATCCGAGATTTGTACGCGAAGATCTCCTCAAAAGAAGCTGCTGCCCTCTCCAAAACTCACAGCAAGAAGGGTCCCAATGAGCACGAGAAAACACCTCGAAAAACGCGAAATCTGAAAATGTACGTGAAACCCAAAATCGTAGCCTCACCTGTTACGAATCCAGCAGCGAAGAAATCGCTCGAAAAGATGGTCGGAGTAGGTCGGGGGAGCTCGTGCACCGAAGAGCGACGGAAGAAGCACCGAAGAAAGAGCGTCGCGCCGCGCCAAGAAAATGAGAATCTCGAAAAGCGTGCTCCCAAAAATCCCCAAACTTTGCAGATGGAAGCTACACTGCGAGAGGAACAACTTTGGTGAATAACTCCAGCCGGTTTGAAGCTCGGAAGGGGAAGAAAAGAGGTGAACAAGGCGGCTCGGATCGTTTAAATAGGCCCAGAAAAACAAATCAAGAAATGACGGATGTGTCCGTATTTCCGGGCGCCCGAAAGATTCGGGCTGCTACAGTGTTGGGCCCGGCCCAACACTGTGCAGGCCCGAATCTCCCACGGGCCTCCACGTCGCCCACAACACAGCGGACAGCCGTGCAGGGCCACCCAGCGGGCGACACGTGGCCCAGTGAGAGGTCGAAACGTGGCGGGTCCCCGGTCAACGCGCGTCTGACGCGCCCACGTGCGCGCGCCAGCGCCGCCTGCGCACACTGTCGGGCACGCGTCCCGAGGCGAGCCACACCAGCTCGGTGCAACGAGCGCGCTAGACCGCACCAACCACACGCCGCCACGTGTCACCCTCCGGTCCACCGTACACCGCGCTCTTCCCCGTGGACCGCGCCTGCAGCGCCGGCCAACCGGGAGCCGCCACGTGGCCCTTGCCCGGTGCACGCCTCCGCGGTGGACCGCGCACCTGCCCACGCCTGCCCGCGCGCCTGCATCGCCGCGCTCCGCCGCCGCCGCCGGCCGCCGGCCGCCGGAACAGTACCAAACCGCCTCGAAAACCGTGCGCGACATCCGGGCTCCGAAAAATACAAATAAATAGTCCATTTTCATCGTTTTCGCGCGCTGAATCCAAATCCGATGTCCGTTTCTCCAAATTCTCAACCGAAATTTTGCCGAAGGCCCCCGGAAAGCCCACTTGATCCGATTTTCGCGCCAGGTCCATTCCAAAAATCCGGTTTGCCAAATTCCATCTCTAAAAATTCCCGAAGGCATCCGGAGAGGTGATCTTTTATCCAAATTTCGCCCTGAGCCCTGATTTGACATCCGCGTCGCGCGAAATCACTTCTAAACACTCGACGGGTCCTCCAAATACACCCGTGATCCATCTATAAGCCCGAAGTCCACCACTTGTGTCCAAATTGCGCACAAACACCTCCAACACACCACACAAGCCTTCGAAAGCTGCCAAACAACCAGAAAACTCCTCCGCGGGGAACCAGGTCCTCACATCCTCCCCCACTAAAAGGAAGTTTCGTCCCCGAAACTAAAACAACCCACAACAAAACTAAAACAATCAAACCAAGCAAGGACGCAAACACTAAACTAGCAAAAAAGGTACGGCTCCACCAGCAGGAAAGTCATCAACCCCAACCCTCGATTGAGAAAACAGCTGAAATTAGCGAAAAGTCCGAAAATTTCGAAAGATCAGTGCCTTCGCCCCAATCAAACAAGAACAGGTTCGGGCACTGTCTCCATTTCTAGAGCAATCTTTCGAAGTTTTCGTCCTGTTCGTAAATTTCAGTACAAAGGCGGAAAAAAGGGAGGGAAGTGTTGGTGCCGTTCCTGCTGTGGCTACAAACGAATGCTACCACCAACGAGACTCCTAAGGACGCAACCCCTAGTCCTAAACGTCACAACTGCTCCTAAGATGGCGCCTGTCCAAAGCCGCTGAAGCCAATGCTACTGGAAGGATACGCCGGCAATCCGAGAAAATGAACTCCTCCAGTCCAACTCGCAGAAGGGTAACAACTCTCATTCCATAATCAGTCGTAGCACTGCACCGCACCAACCAGTCCAACCTGTGTGCTCAATCCAAGTTCTGGAGCTGTCCTTGAATCATCAAATCAGCCGGTAAAGTTCCAAGTCTCAACTGCACTGATCAAACACCGCGATCCTCCTCTACTCGCAGGATACAGGGAAGAATCCAATCGCTAAAACAGGTAGCAAAATTCCTAACCTCTACCCATGCAAAGATGCTGATGTAGATGCTCTACTAATAATGCAGAAGATGCAGCAGTGACGAAAAGCTCAACTCAGCTAACAGAAATAAAATCATACCTGCCGCGACACGATCTGCTGCCGGGGTGTCCTCCACCAGGGCTGCATAAACCCGTCCACTGGGTGCTGCAGATCGTCGTCCCGTCTGTCCCGACGTCGTGGCCCACTCCGTCTGACGGTGTGCCGGAGGGGCTTCCGCTGCAAGAATAGGCAAGGGAGGTGCTGTCGCAATCGGCCGCACTGACAAAATGGCATGGGGGCAAGCTGCGCGGAAATGTCCCAACTCTCCACAGAGGAAACACCGCCCCTGTCTCTGATCACACTGCGACGGTGGATGAGGCCCGCCACAGATGACACACCGCTCCTGTCGCTGCTGCCGATACTGCTGCTGCTGCGGCGGCCCACCTGATCTCTGACGCCTACGAAACCCACGACCCTCAGGATGAGATCGTGAAGGTCTCGGAGGTCCCTGCCGGCTCGTCTGACCCTCATCATCCAGTGCTGGGCGCTTCACCCCCGAAATCTCTACGGGAGCTGGAGCCACCCCGACCATAACCGTCTCTCCGTGCTCCACATAGAGGGCCTGCTCCATAGAGGCATCCAGAGTCTGCAATCTCTGCGAGCGGACAAACTGGTAGATATCACGGCGCAGTCCTCGCTCAAACATGTAGATCCGGTGCGCCTCATCCCTAGCCGCGTGGGGTACACAAGCCAACAACTGGTTGAACTCTGCGATGTACTCATGCACGGGCCGATCTCCCTGTCGGAGATTCCTCAGCCGCTCCTCCAACCTCTGCCTGACGCTCTCCGGGAAGAATGCTCCAAGAAGTAGACCGCGGAACTCCGTCCAAGTAAGCAGCTGGGTCCCAGGTGGACCAACTGGCCGAACACGACGCCACCAGGCCTCGGCGTTGCGCTCCAAAAAGTGAGTCGCCAATAGGACCTGAAACCGCTCCTCGATAAATAAGCTCTCGAAATGGCGCTCCATAGCCGTGATCCACGACTCTGCCTCCCACGGCTCCGAACTCTGCCCCGAAAAACGAGGTGGGTTAAACTGACGGAACCTCATCAACAAATCCACCACCTCTCCCTGCTCTGCTCGGGTCAACTGCCCTGCCGTCCCGAACGGCTGTCTACCGGTCTCCGGTGCAATAGGGGCTACCGGCACTGCTGGTACAGCTGGGGGTGCCACAGCTGGCGACGAAGGTGCGGGGAAACTCCCTGGGGGTGCTACAACTGGTTGTACCCTCTGCTCCAACATAAGCATCATCCGACCCATGGCCTCCTCCTGGAACCGTGTAGCCTCCTCCTGGCGCCGTACAGCCTCTGACAGTCGTGCCATCTGAGCCCGAAGCTCCGGCACCTCACTCTGCTGACCCTGTGCTGGCTCCTCCTGCCCAGGCTCATCGGCGGGGGAAGGCTGAGAACGTGTCTGTACCCTGCGTCGGGGAGGCATCGTGCCTACCTGCACACACAAGCAAACATCAGGACAGTACCAAACAACACTCGACCCAATTCAGCGAAAGTCAAAGGCATGTCCCCCTTCCCATAGTACTATGTTGTCTGCAGCCAACATAGTTGCCACCGAAGAAAGACATGTCGGTCACTCCTCCCATCCCCTGGGAGAGTTTGGAACCCAATCTGGACTCTCGCTAACGGTCACGACTCTCACGAAGTCATCCTAATGTCCAACCACAAGCCTAGGGTTTCTAAGTCCATAATGACCTACAACCTAGGCTCTGATACCACCTAATCTGTCACGCCCTGGCGTCGAAACTGCGACCCGGGCTCGCCAACAGATCCGTCACCCATTCGGGAAGCCCCGTATAGACGAAGCGACTAACCTGCAAAAGATCAACTATACTATACAGATATCAGAGCTGAAAGTAAAACTACTAGAATTAAAAACTAAGTGTACAACTACAACTCTCAAATAGTACAATCCAACCTCACCAAAATACAGGAATCTCTCGAGTAGTAAAATAAATACAACTCTATACCTCACTACAAGTTCTCTCAACATGAACTCTCAAAAGTAATAAGGGTACATCTACTCTCAGGACGACGATTGGTAGGGATCTAGCTCGCGACTCCCTTACCTCGATTAGAAGAAGCAGCAACAGGAGCAACTGGAACAGGAGTAGAGGTCCCTGTGGGAAAAATACCACGACGGGTGTGAGAACTACGTCCCAAGTAGTTCTCAGTGGGTGCCGCCAACAAGCCCGACGGTCTGCCCACTAAGTCTACTAGAGGCATAAAGTAACAATAATAATACTGAAATGAAAGGGCTGGAAAAGTAACTCTACAGCTACTATGCCTCTATCTAGATGCTCAAGAAAATGAAACAGATGGAAACATGATGCATCTACTAACTCACACAGTACAGTCACCCAATCTACACTGACTGCCGCATAGGGTCCAGTCAAACCTGCGCCTACCTACTGCCGTGACATCCCGGAGGACCGGACTTACGTAGGGCGTCCGTGGCTGCCACTAACTGGCCCAGCCAGAGGGACTGCGTCCGTAACTGCCACTAACTGGCCAGTAACACTGCCCAGTCAGAGGGACGGCGTCGACAAGTCGCGATACAAAAGTAGCAAATCCACCCCGGGCGTGGCTCTCGAGGGGAGCGACCCCACCGAGGAAGAGGGTATCCGCGCACTCTGTCGAGCTCAAAGTGGCACTGCAGGCTATAGTCAAAATCCACGCTCACGCACTGAACGGAAAGACTCAATCCTCAAACATCTCGCACAACAGTCGGAGCACTCTCGACGACTCAGCTGATCAGCTCACACGAACACGAGACACAAGCCTCACCAATAACTCACAGCACAAAACACACTGGCTGGAGATACTCCACAGCCAGGATCGACCCACAACAGAACACTAAACTCACAGGAAAGACCGACACCATAAGGGTTCGCCAAACCCGGTAGGCCGGTGCTTAGAACCCTATCAAACAAGAACAGACTCTAGGCTCCGCCTATCGCAGTTCCCGACCCCTTATAGTTCGGGGACACAACAACCTCGGTACAACACGCAGAAGACACCAACTAGGGCCCGAAAGTCCCGGGAGACCTACACCTACAACCCTATCAAACAAGAACAGGTTCCAGGCTCGGCCCCCGCGGCTTCCGTCCCGAACGAAGTAACGGCCCCTAGAACCCAGACCACTCGAATCCTTTCGAGTGGGGAGATTACAGGAAACAGGTGACATTTGTTATTGAAAACCATTTTGATCTGGAAGAAATCCATATTTAATGATTTTAGTTCTTTTTAGAAAAACAGTTAGAAAACAAGTGTTTTACCCAAACCCCGAAGGGCTGATGCCTTTGTCCAATCAAACAAGAACAGACTCCAGCGGCCCTTCGATGCTTGGTAGAAAGCATTGGTAGACTAAAATCATGTATATGTCGAAAAGGTTCTAGGTTCTAGGTCCGGCTAACACAAGCACACAACTGCCACTAACACAGTGGCGACAGCGCAACAGGGATAGAAGACCACCCGGGACTACCGTTTATCCAAACGGCTCCCGGCACAGAAAAGCGACCCACTACATCTACCAGACTCCACTCTGCTCCCAAGCACGAGTGCAAATGCATCCCACACTAAAAAAAAGTCCCGACCGCTCGGCCCACTACCCGGGCGAGGATAACACTAAGTCCAGGAATGAAACATAAAGTGTGGATGTCTAAACATGAAGAACCCTAGCCCAAGTGAGGGTTTTCTACTGGTCTGGTTACACATGCAACATATGACGGGGGTGCTAGGTCAAGTTCCAAGATAACTAAAATTAAACAGGTAGTAGGAAGCAAAAGAGATCATAAGATCAACAGATAATTACAAGGAATAACCATTCCTACATTCTAGCATGCTACAAAAGGATCCACTAACATGCATGTTCCTACTATAGCAGAATTACTGTTCAGTCCATCAAACTTGAAGATAAGGCCACCCACCTGAAGGTGCTAACTGTCCGGGGTCACACAGCTGAGAAAACCAGAAGAACAGCAACTCTTATGTCCAACAGGTCCAGTACAGTCCTCAATCCCTCCTGGGTACAACAAAAGGCTACAGTTACACTTAAATCCCAAAAATCTGCCCAAAAACACACGCTGAATTTTCAGCTGCAAAGAAGTCAATATTTCACCTGCTGAAAGTGCTCAATAAATTCCAAATAAAATATTCCTGCGTTCTACGCGTCGATAGCTTCGAAACAAGTACCTGCACGCCCAAATCGGAGTCCCGTAGGCCAAGATATAAATTCCACAATACGGGCGCGCGAAAACATACAACCACATAACTGTAAAATCTTGCACAGATAAAGAGGAAGATGTATACCTCCGGGAAGCTCTCAGAAAATTCCAAAAAAAATACCACGATGATCCTTGCGTCGAGTAGATGAAAAAAGTTTACAAGCACGTCCTGATCCGAGATTTGTGCGCGAAGATCTCCTCAAAAGAAGCTGCTGCCCTCTCCAAAACTCACAGCAAGAAGGGTCACAATGAGCACGAGAAAACACCTCGAAAAACGTGAAATCTGAAAATGTACGTGAAACCCAAAATCGTAGCCTCACCTGTTACGAATCCAGCAGCAAAGAAATCGCTCGAAAAGATGGTCGGAGTAGGTCGGGGGAGCTCATGCACCGAAGAGCGACGGAAGAAGCACCGAAGAAAGAGCGTCGCGCCGCGCCAAGAAAATGAGAATCTCGAAAAGCGTGCCCCCAAAAATCCCCAAACTTTGCAGATGGAAGCTACACTGCGAGAGGAACAACTTTGGTGAAGAACTCCAGCCGGTTTGAAGCTCGGAAGGGGAAGAAAAGAGGTGAACAAGGCGGCTCGGATCGTTTAAATAGGCCCAGAAAAACAAATCAAGAAATGACGGATGTGTCCGTATTTCCGGGCGCCCGAAAGATTCGGGCTGCTACAGTGTTGGGCCCGGCCCAACACTGTGCAGGCCCGAATCTCCCACGGGCCTCCACGTCGCCCATAACACAGCGGACAGCCATGCAGGGCCACCCAGCGGGCGACACGTGGCCCAGTGAGAGGTCGAAACGTGGCGGGTCCCCGGTCAACGCGCGTCTGACGCGCCCACGTGCGCGCGCCAGCGCCGCCTGGGCACACTGTCGGGCACGCGTCCCGAGGCGAGCCACACCAGCTCGGTGCACCGAGCGCGCTAGACCGCACCAACCACATGCCGCCACGTGTCACCCTCCGGTCCATCGTACACCGCGCTCTTCCCCGTGGACCGCGCCTGCAGCGCCGGCCAACCGGGAGCCGCCACGTGGCCCTTGCCCGGTGCACGCCTCCGCGGTGGACCGCGCACCTTCCCGCGCCTGCCCGCGCGCCTGCACCGCCGCGCTCCGCCGCTGCCCGCCGGCGCCGCCGCTGCCCGCCGGCCGCCGGAACAGTACCAAACCGCCTCGAAAACCGTGCGCGACATCCGGGCTCCGAAAAATATAAATAAATAGTCCATTTTCATCGTTTTCGCGCGCTGAATCCAAATCCGATGTCCGTTTCTCCAAATTCTCAACCGAAATTTTGCCGAAGGCCCCCGGAAAGCCCATTTGATCCGATTTTCGCGCCAGGTCCATTCCAAAAATCCGGTTTGCCAAATTCCATCTCTAAAAATTCCCGAAGGCATCCGGAGAGGTGATCTTTTATCCAAATTTTGCCCTGAGCCCAGATTTGACTCCGCGTCGCGCGAAATCACTTCTAAACACTCGACGGGTCCTCCAAATACACCCGTGATCCATCTATAAGCCCGAAGTCCACCACTTGTGTCCAAATTGCGCACAAACACCTCCAACACACCACACAAGCCTTCGAAAGCTGCCAAACAACCAGAAAACTCCCCCGCGGGGAACTAGGTCCTCACAATTTCAGCTCTGATATCTGTTAGTGTAGATGTTTCTTTGCAGGTTAGTCGCTACATCTATACGGGGCTTCCCGCATGTGCGGCGGATCTGTTGGCGAGCCCGGGGCGCAGTTTCGACCCCGGGGCGTGACACTCTGCCTCACAAGAGATCTATCTACTCAGCAATCCCCTTATCTCGATCAGCTGCCGATGGCCCAGCAGCTCCCGCAGAAGTCTCTGCAAAACATAGGAGAAGATAAAAAGGAAACAACAACAGGGGTGAGAACCACTAATAAACCAGTAGCCTCCCCCTGTGGATAAAGCCTCAAACTCCGACGTACCCACTAAGTCTACCAGAGGCAAGGAAAAAGGTAAAGTGGTAAGGTAAATGAGCAGCTGAAATGGGAAAACTACCACTAGTATGCCTCTAAATGAAATCCGGAAAGGAATGACTGTATGTATGCATCAGAACACAGTATCTGTCCAAATAAACCCAATCTAGCCACCAGTAAAAACTGGTACTGCCTGCTCAAACTGTCTCAAGAACTCAATAGGGGACCAGCACACATGACTCGAAATCCCAATAAGTAATAGGCCAGCACTCATGGCTCGGTCATAAGCCTACATCCGGAGTGGCACTCGAGGGGAGCGATCCACACGAGTAAGGTAACCAATATCTCACAAGTATCACAATATAGCAGGACTGGATCATGACTATGCTCAAGTGGGAAAAATACATCCACTAAAGAAAACCGCGATCCCAATCTGATGCAAAAATCGACAAGACTCAACCCCAATCTGATGCAAAGATAAACATCCGGTCAACCGCCTAATGTCCGCGGTTACTACAATACCCCACAAGTCCACAATCAGATAAAATAGACAATATCCAATCAACCACCTACTATCCGCGGTTGCCGCAATCCCCCACAATCCCTAATCAAGTACAACCTGTCCCAGACTCCAAAGTCCAGACTACACTATCCCAAATCCCTGCTCGAACCCGAGCAACATGAATCGAAAGTCTAAATGAAAAGGAGAAAAGAAACAATTATGGTTTCTCCTAAGTCAAGTCCCAACATGATAGTGTAGCACTAAATAATGGCCTATCTAGATGTCCATACAAGCATGCAAATATCCTCATGAAAGATAAAAGAGTGTATCAAATAGTAGCTCCACATGTGTATCAAATAATAGCTCTGCATAGATACAACCATCATGTCAACATCACTAACCGACTATATTTGTCTATAATCCATGATCCATAATAAATCATCAAAATAGCACCCGCACATCAATATGTCCTCCTGTTCCATCAAATCATCCATTTTCATGAAAGGTTAAGTACCAACATAGCATGCTAACATATCACCATCACAGTATATCAATCCCACAAAATAGGCCAATGATTAATCAGGATAATTTATTTAAGCATGATTTCTAATGGGGTGCCAAATAAATTATGGGTCTCTCTAATAGTCCTAGTGAGTAAATCGCAGTAAGAGATAAGCAACAACAACCCACCTGGCACGCAAATCCACACCCAAAAAGGCTCCTCGCTGTCCACAGTCATCTAACTACGCAACCCGCCGAAAATAGTGTACTACAGCACAAAACAATGCACCCAGTGTAAACACAAAATCCAAAATACAAAATTTGCTATTTTTCCCAACAGCACGAAAAAAGAGGGAATTTCACTTCACCTCTGTACAGTGCTTCGAAAAATCAAGAAAAATTGCCGTTGCGTTCCTCACGACGAGTACATCGAAAATGAGTACTTAAACGCCTTGATCCGATTCTCGTAGGCCAAGATATAAATCAACAAGCTGGTGCTGTCTAGAAAACACCATAGCAAAAAGGGGATCAAAGGTGCCTCAGGAACCGTGCCAAAAGTACGAAACAGAGCAAAGCAATAAACACGAAAATCGAAGCCTTATCTCTTAGGAACGCGCTGCCGCAGAAATTGTTCAAAAATTCCTCCTGGTTTGCTCACGGCAAATTTCTGACTGAACTGCGACGGAAACGGGCCGAAATGGGGGAAAGTCGAGGCGCACTGTAAAATCAAGATCGCCGTTGCCGAGCCTCCAAAAATTATGGAAATCCACCTCGAGATCAAAAACATCAAGAGGAACAAGTTTTCTATTGGGCTCTCCCTCTCATTCCCTCTCTGGAACTCGAAAAAAGGAGAGAAACAGAGAGAGGAGGTATATATATATAGGCCCAGAAAACAAATGGAGAAATACCCATTGTGTCCCAAGATTCGGGCGCCCAAAAGTTTCAGGCCGGCCCGACATTGTGCACGCCCGGATTCACCCGGGCGCGACACGTGTCCCAGAAGAGGAAACAGCGGCGCCCGCGAATCAGGCGCCGCCGCGTGTCCCGCCCGAACACCGCACCAGCGGCGCCCGCCAATGGCTGGGCGCCGCGTGGCGCACGTGGGCGGTGCCTCGCCCGCGACTCAGGCGGCGCCCGCCAACCAGCGGCCGACACGCCGCGTGTCTTGCGCCATGCGTGCGTACGGCGTCGGCGCCGCGGCCCCGTGTGCACCGCGCGCTCGAGAGCCCGCGAATCCCGGGCCGCCACGTGTCCCACGTGGTTCACGTGGTCCACGCCTCCCGGTCTACGCACCCGGTCTTCCGGAATATGTCGCCCAATCAGGTGATGCCATGTGTCGCCGCCCCCACCGCCTCATTTGACACCGTCCAACCAATCAGAAACCACCACGTGGCAAATCCAGTCTTCCGTGCTCCCGGTGCACGCCTTGTCTGTGCACCTGCGCGCCTGCCCGCGTTGCTCGCGGCCGCGCTCCGCCGCTGCGCTGCCGTGCTCCGCCGCTCGCCGATCGCCGCCACTGCGCCGGAGTTACTGTTCCGGCATAAACAATAACTTTTGGCGTAAAATCAAGTAAATAGCCCATTTTGATCATTTTCGCGCGATGAATCCAAATCCGTTCTCCGTTTTGCCAAATTCCCATCCAAAATTTTGCCGAAAGTCTCCGGAAAAGCCAATTTGATATGATTCTCGCGCTAGGTCCATTTCTGTGGTCCGATTCGACACTACTAGCTCCGTTACACCGTGTAAGCTTCCTGTGGTCACTGTCAATGCTGCAAAAGCCTTTGTGGAAGTCCGGATCATCACAAAGAGAGAAAGAACAAGAAGGAGAAGGAGAGAAAGAAAGAAATTGAGAGTGAGCGAGAGGGAGAACTCGGTTGGAGCTCGCGCGCACGGACGCTGTACAGAGGTGAGTACCGTGCTTTTTTTGAGTTTTCGAATTTTCTCGGATTTTGGGTTATAGGCAGAGGATTGGGTTTTGGAGCTTGAAATGGATTTTTATCCATCATCTTTTCTTCTCTTCCCTGTGTGAGTGGAGCAGCAGGGTGCTGTGCGGAGCCGCGGAGGAGCGCGGGCTGAGCGCGCAGGTGGGTCGGCGGATTGGTTTTTCATGTTGATCGGAGCCTAGAGTGCCCTTGTGCGCTGATGTGGGAGTGTGCTGAGAGCTCCTGGAGGTCCCCTTGGGCTGTGGCAGAGGTGGGCGCGACCGGCAGCTGAGGTGC
This sequence comes from Tillandsia fasciculata, assembly GCA_029168755.2. NCBI lineage: Eukaryota > Viridiplantae > Streptophyta > Magnoliopsida > Poales > Bromeliaceae > Tillandsia > Tillandsia fasciculata. The sequence goes on from CM054940.1 coordinate 17,728,217, forward strand.
AGTTTCCGACGGATTTTGACAGTGAGCAGGTCCGTTCTTCACCGATTTCAGCGTTGCCTGTGGAAAGCGATCCAGGTGGGTTGGAAATTCTTCAAGATGTATGGAATGCCTCCTAACGCTATTGTATGCATGTTTATCATGTCTAGCTTAATTGCTATTATAGTTGGTAAATCTGATAGTTGCCTGGAAAATTGTAGGAAGACAATCCTGAGCCCTAGATATTTTTAACATGATCTAGAGATGATTTGACACTAGACTGCATATTTTCTTGACATTCGGGATGCATCTGGACCTTCATAAAATTTCTATAACCGATTTTAAGTTAAACTCTGATTTTAAAGTGTTTTAAAATATCAAGAGTATTATGAATGGTCCAGGTAGCTCGGGATGCATGTGTTCTCGTGCCAGGCGGCCGAGTGGATTTTTAGAGCTTTGTGAGATGAGTTTTTAGTGTCATGAGAGATTGGGCATTTGTTTCACTTCAGGGGCAGAAGCTACCGGCGGCTGTGCCTACAGCCTATTCTTGTTTGATTTGGGTTGTAGGCGTCAGTCTTTCGGAATTTTCGGGCCTCTTATGTGAGAGATTGAGGACTGATTCCATTGTTGGGTCGGAAGCTACGGGCGGCTGTGCCTGCAGCCTGTTCTTGTTTGATTTGGGTTGTAGGTGTCAGTCTTTCGGAATATTCGGCCCTTCATGGAAGTCGATTGGTTTACTCTAGATCATGGGTTGGGCATTTACTGATTGAGTCCTGGAGGGTTGTTCGACTTAGCTATGTTTCTTTGGGCATCGTGAGATTGAGTCGTGGAGGGTTTTCCGACTGAGTGATGGTTATTTGGGTATTCGAGTTTTCAATCTGTTTGATCGTGGATTGTAGCCTACATGTGCCGATTATTGAGACAGATGAGACACGCTTGAGCTTGGTGGGGTCGCTCCCCTCGAGTTACGCTCCGGATGCGATGGTTATGCCGCCTGTTGAGGCCGCCGCGCGTGGTACTGTGATAGTCCAGTTGGACGCCCTACGTAAGTCCCGTCCCAGTGTGGATGAGGTGGCAGTAGGTAGGCGCAGGCTTGACTGAGCCAGCTTTGGGCAGTCATTGGGATTTCAGTTATTGTGAGCACCTCATGAGCGAGTGGATGCATAGCATGTTTTTAGATGAGTTTTCCTTTGAGCATGATACTTGAGGCATATTAGCAGTAGCGAGTGTATGCATAGGATGTTCATAGTAGAGTTTTCCTTTGAGCATGATGTTTGAGACGTATTAGCTATAGATCTGACTTGCATGGTAGACGCTTCGTCTGTGTGGGGGTTTCCGTACAGATGGCAGATCTGTTGGCGAGCTCGGGTCGCAGTTTCGACTCCGGGGCATGACAACCTTGATCATGGTTATGATCCAGTCCTGCTATATTGTGATACCTGTGACAGTGATACTTTACTCGTGTGGGTCGCTCCTCTCGAGTGCCACTCCGGAGTAGGCTTTAGACCGTGACGAGTGCCGGTCAATTGTATAGTTGGAGATACTAAGTTCGTGAGATTGATGACAGAGCAGGCAGTATCGGGGTTTATACCGGTTCATCTGATTGAGTTATGTTGGTAGACTCATTTACTGATGCACTCGCATAGCTACTCTTTTTGGCTCGGCATTTAGAGGCATATTAGTGGTAGCTTTTTCTTCAGTAGTTATATTCATAGCATACCACCGCTCTTTCCTTTTCGCCTCTGGTAGACCTAGTGGGCATGTCAGAGTTTGAAGCTTAACCCACTAGGGGAGGTTACTGTTTTTATAGTAGTTCTCACCCCCCATTATCCTTTTTCTTTTTGCTCTCCCCTGTTTTGCAGAGTCCTCTGCGGGAGTAGCTGGGCCATATTCGGCAGATCGAGGTAAGAGGTTAGCGGACTAGATAGTCGTCTACCCCGTCTGCGAGCATAGCAGTATTTTGATTGTATCCCTTATACACAGACAGTTGTATTTTCTTTGATTTTGGGTCTGGCTTCAACCAGCTGGTTGTATTTATTTGGTGAGCTGGGAGAGACGCCTGTACTTATTGAGAGTTATATTGTACTTTTATTTTCCGCTTTGGTCTGAGTTGTATTAGTTTTAGTTCAGCTCTGTTTTTATGCTCCTTTATTATATCTCTTTTATCTGAGCAAGTTACCAACGCTTTGTGTACACGAAAAATTCCGTGTGCACGGCGGATCTGTGGACGGGCCCGGATTCTGGTTTACACCCAGGGCGTGACACCTGGCCCCCTACTGTGTCCTCGGGTACTTGGGTGGTCGGCCACTGCTAGATTGCACTTGTGGCCGCTTCTTATCCTTGCTGCGGTCCGATCCATCACTCCGGGCTCGAGCTAAGACTGCTCCTCATTCAACCAATGTGTCCCTGTCGACCACCTGCTAAAAGGTGTGCAAATCCGTTGACTGAACAAGTCTGAAAATGTCTCCTCTCAATCCATCAACAAAGAGGCGAGCCTTATGAGACTCGTCCCGAATCACAAAGGAAACGCAGTTAGCCAGTCTAACAAACTCCCTTACTAATTTCTCTTCCATTCAAGTAAGTCTTTGGATCAAATCTCGATTTATTCACGGTTTTGCTTATTTTTTCAAAACGAGATGGATTCCATACCCTGATTTCAATTCTTAATATTTTTCTCTGAAATTTCTTGCACGAATTGAACTCTGAATGTCTAGGAAACCTTTCTATAAATGTTCTTTACATTCTAAATGGATTTTTGGGCTTTGATTTCTGAAATTTTGGTTTTAGGGCATATTTTTAAAATTTTTGAAAATTATGGAATTGATCTATTTTTAAAATTCTTTTTGCAAATCTCTCTTGACTCCGAACTTTTATATGTCATAAGGATTGTTTCGGTATAATTTTTTAATTTTTTGGAATTAAACATCTTTTACATGTATATTGGAGTTCTTGCTCACTGGAGAATTTTCGATAAATTCTTCAAGATGATGTTTGGTTGGCTCATTATTTTCATTATGGCCCTGGTCAGTACTCGTGTCACTAACAAACTGAAGAGAGCACGTAAGGACACGAATGTGGGAGAATTTGTTCCCCTAGATGAATCAGAAACTAAGTCCGAGGATTTGGAGAAGACGGTGTGTCACGCCCCGGGGTAGAAACTGCAACCCCGGGCCCGCCAACAGATCCGCCGCCCATACGATGAACCCCGTATAGACGAAGCGTCTATCCTGCAATAAGAATAATACTACAGCTATACAGATATCAGAGCTGAAAAGTAAACTACTGAAATAAATAATACAACCCAAGTCCTCACACAAATACATAAGTCTCTCAATAAGAAGAAAAGTACAAGTGAACCTCACTACAAAGGTCTCTCAAAATGTAACTCTCAAAATAATACGGGGTACATCTACTCTCTGGACGACGACTGGTAGGGATCTATCTCGCGACTCCCTTACCTCGATCAGCCGGAGCAACAACAAGAGTAGCAGGAATAGGAGTAGAAGTCCCTGGGGAAAAATACACCACGACGGGTGTGAGAACTACATCCCACAGTAGTTCTCAGTGGGTGCCGCCAACAAGCCCAACGGTCTGCCCACTAAGTCTACTAGAGGCATAAAGTAACAATGTGATACTGAAAGAAAGGGGCTGGAAAAGAATAACTCTACAGCTACTATGCCTCTATCTAAATGCTCAAAAAGTGGAACAGATGTAAAACATGATGCATCTACTAATACTCAAGTATAGTCAACCAATCTATACTGACTGCCGCATAGGGTCCAGTCAAATCTGCGCCCACCTACTGCCGCAAATCCTCAACAGGACGGGTCTACCGTAGGGTGTCCGTGACTGCCAAAACTGGGCCAGCCAGAGGGACTGCGTCGACAAGTCGCGATAGCAAGTAACAGGCCCAACTCCGGAGTGGCACTCGAGGGGCGCGACCCCACCGAGGAAAGTATCCGCGCATCTCTGTCGAGCTCAATATGGCTCATGCAGGCTGTAGACCAAATCCATGATCAACAATGCCGATAGTAACTAACATCAGTTCTCAACTCACTGGCTAGAAATACTCACAGACGGGACCACCGTCAACCCAACGGTTCCCACAACAAAACACTAAACTCACAAATAACACAGAAAGGACCGACACCATAAGGGTTCGAAAACCCTGATAGGTCGGCACCCAGAACCCCAATCAAACAAGAACAGACTCCAGGCTCCGCCTATCGAGGTTCCCGATCCCCTTATAGTTCGGGAACATGACAACCTCGGTACAACATGCGGAAGACACCCACCAGGGTCCGAAAGTTCCGGAAGACCGACACCTACAACCCTATCAAACAAGAACAGGTTCCAGACACAGCCCCCGTAGCTTTCGTCCCAAAAAGGAACGGCCCCTAGAATCCAGATCACCCAAACTCTCTTGGGTGAGGAAGTGGTAATAAAAAGATGACAGTTATTACTGAAAACTATTTTAAATCTGAGAAACCCAATTTAATATATTTTAGTTCTTTTAAGAAAATCCGTTTAAATAAGTATTATTTTCCAAACCCCGAAGGGCTATTGCCATCACCCAAATCAAACAAGAACAGGCTCCGGCGACCCCTCGAGATTTGGAAGAAAAATATTAATTTACAGAAATCATGTGTGTCTAAAAGCAGTCTGGGTCCTAGGTCCTACTAACACAGATATACAACTGTCGCTAACACAGTGGCGACGAATAAAACAAGGAAACAAGACATCTCGGGACCGCCGTTTACCCAAACGACTCCCGCCACAGATACAACACCAACTACAACTATCAGACTCCACTCTGCTCGCAAGCACGAGTGTAAAATGCATCCTACACTAAAAGAAATCCGACCCCTCGGCCCACTATCTGGGCGAGTATAACACTATGTCCAGGAAAGAGATAAGAAGTGTGGATGTCTAAAGCAGAATAAACCTAGCCCAAGTTGGAGTTTTCTACTGGTTTGGTTACACATGCAGTATATGACGGGGTGCTAAGTCAAGTTCCAAGATGACAATAATTTAACCGATGGTAGGACGCAAAAGATCACATTCTAGATAAATATCCCTAAGAATAGCAATTCTCACAATCATGCATAGTCCTATTATGATAGAATTAATGTCCAGTCCATCAATCTTGAAGACAAAGCCACCCACCTGATGGTGTTAACTGTCCAAGGTACCACAGCTGAGAATACCAGAAAAATAATAACTCAAATTCCAACAGGTCCAGGACTATCTGTGTAAAGTACCGAATTTTCAGCACATAAATAAATATAAATAAAAATAGTATGAAATACTATTTTTATGAAAGTTGGGGAAGTAAAGAACATTTGGAAGCGAGTTGGGCCCAAATCGGGTTAAAATGGAGAGATCTAAAATTTTATTTGAGAAAGGGGGCCTAGATTTTTAGCAAAAAAAAAATCACAGTGTCCGAAAATTTTGAGAAAATTACGGGAGCCCCGTAAATATGTTTTAAGGCAACAGAAAAAGTTTCGCGTTGATCGGATGCCGGATAGTGAGAACGGGCTCCGCCAACAGTGTCGAAAAATTCTGAAAAAATTACGGGAGCTTCGTAATTATGTTTTAAGGTCACAGTAAAAATTTCGTGTTGATCTGATACCCGGATTGTGAGAACGGGGTCCGCCGGCGATTCTGGATACAGTGAGGCTTTTGGTGACCCAGAATAGCCCAAATTGAAAATTTAAAATTTTCTGTGGTAAATTAAGCTGAAACGAAGCCGCCTGTCAAATTTGGACGGAAACGGACCAAAAACGGACAGAAAACAGGACAAAAACGGATTTCCAAGGCGCGCGGCGCGCTGGGCAATGCGCACAGCTGGCGCGCACAGATGCGCGGGACGCGCGCCGCGTGGCGTGGGGGGCGCCCCCTGGACCTGGTGCGCACCGCCTTTGTGGTGGACCGCCACCCGGCGGTTCCCTATTGGGCGGTCCCGTGGACCCGGTCCACGGACCACCCTCCTTTCTTTTCTCTTCCTTTTTCTTTTCTTCTTCTTCCTTCTCCCCCGCAGACCTTCCCTCCTCTCTGTTCTCTTCTTCTTCTCCAACCGAGCATAGAGAGAGAGAGAGAGAGAGAGAGAGAGAGAGAGAGAGAGAGAGAGAGAGAAGGGAGGAAATTTCGTGAGATGGAACGACGCGACTGTACGAGATAAGCCCCGCACGTTATTTTTACGGTATTTTTGGCACAGTTTTTAGGCCTCCTTTGGATTTGGATTTGACCCCGTACCGTGTTGCGTGTTAGGGACCGAGTTCTACTGTACCGTTGCTGCACGGACTGTCGCGGGTATTTTTGACGCGTCTCGTTTTGCGTGCAAGTTGTAAAAAAATTCACCGTTTTGCGTGCGAATTCGACAAAAATGCGCAGTTTTGGGCGCAAACTCGGAAAACGTGCACCGTTTTGCGTGCAACGCTGAAAAAGAAAAGTGCACCATTTTGCATGCCAAACCGAGGTATGTGCTCCGTTTCGCGTGCAGGTTGTGTTATCGCGCACCGTTTTGCGTGCAGTCTTTAATAATATATATCGTTTTTCGTGCAGGGCTAGAAAAACGTGCACCGTTTTGCGTACAACCCTACAGTTAGACGTGCACCGTTTCGCGTGCAGGTTGGGTTATTGCGTACCGTTTTGCGTGCAGTCTTTAATAATATACATCGTTTTTCGTGCAGGACTAGAAAAATGTGCATCGTCTTGCATGCAACTCTACAGTTGGACGTGCACCGTTTTGCGTGCAGATTTGAGGTACGTGCACCGTTTCACGTGCAGGTTATGTTATCGCGCATCGTTTTGCGTGCAGTTTTTAATAATATACATTATTTTTCATACAGGGCTAGAAAAAATGTGCACCGTTTTGCGTGCAACCCTACAGTAAAGCGTGCACCGTTTTGCGTGCAGATTTGAGGTAAGTGCACCGTTTTGCGTGCCGATCGTGTTGTCGTGCACCGTTTTCCGTGCCGACCTTAATATTATGCATCATTTTTCGTGCAGGGTTAGAAAAAACGTGCACCGTTTTGCGTGCGACCTTAAGAGAAGCATGTTCCATTTTGCGTGCAAACCCGAGGTACGTGCACCGTTTTGCGGGCAGGTTGAGTTGACGCGCATCATTTTGCGTGCCGACTGAAGTGGCGCGTACCGTTTTGCGTGTGGGTTTTTAATGACGCGCTCCGTTTTGCGTGCAGGTATGGTGGACGTGCACCGTTTTACGTGCGCACTCGAGGGAAATGCACCGTTTTGCGTGCAAACTCGAGGAAACAAGTGGAATCGCGCGAAGACCAATTGCAAGTGTCTACAAGCAATTGGGTACACCATAAGGTGGGGGATTCTGCCAAAATTGAGTGACCTCTCCCCTTGCTCCTTTACTTTTTGATCTAGAAGCATGATAGTAGCCTGTTAGAGGCGTTAGGTAATTGTGATTATTATTGCATGTGTAGAGAGATACAGATGAAAAGTGCAACTGTTGGTTGCCAAAGACAGATGATAAATGTGCATGTGTAGAGATATTTAGAGGAAAAGTGACATTTATGATTTATCCAAATAGGGGATAAACTGGTATGTGTAGATGGACACAGAGGAAAAATGTAACTGTTGGTTGCCAAAAAGGAGATAATTAATTTGCATGTGTAAAAAGAATTAGGGGAAAAATGCAATTCTTGACTTACCTAAATTGATGATAATTGCATGTATAGAGGATAAATGTATTTTATGATGGATATGAATAAAAATATTATGTGATGACTGTGATCATGTTAGGGTACAACTCTAGGAATCATGTGACATAAGGGAACAACATTTGTTGGTAGTAAGACTAGGAGAAAACCTAGTATAGGGGTTTGACGAGTGACATCAACTTAGGAGTTATCCTAGGATTGGACGAGTGGCATTGTCTTAGAAGATAACCTAAGGACACTGGATAGAGTGATCAACATAGAGTTCAGGAACTCTAGGATGAGTATGACATGGAACTTAGATACAGGGAACCTAAGGTGAACTAGGGATCAACTTAGAGTCATGAAACTCCAGGATGGGAAATAGATCAAGTGTGGTGACATGAAAGGGAAAATGAGAATTAGATCAAGTGTGGTGACATGAAAGGAAAAATGAGAAACAGATCAAGTGCGGAGATATGAAAGGGAACAGGAAATTAGAGTCAGTGTAACTCTAAGGTAAAAGTGGAATAGGAAATTAGAGTCAGCGTAACTCTAAGATAAGAGTGGAACAGCAAAATAGAGTTAAGTTAACTCTAGGATTCAGTGAGGAATCAGGAAAGTGGGATAAGATCCCAAGGTTAAAAAAGTGAACAAATACAACCCTAGAAAGTCATAGGCTGTCTGGGCAAATGGACAATAACTTTAACTTCAATTTGAGTTAAATAAAGGAAAGTGAAATGTTTAAGAGTCCAGGAGATTCTCTGATTACCCGTGTGGCAAGACCTAGGGTAAGGGATGAAAAAGTGGCTTAATGAGCAAAACAAGCAAATCGCTCAAGATGGAGCGAAAAGTGGTTAATAAGCAAGACAAAGTTTAAAAGCAAGCTAAAAGTGGCTAAAAAGCATTAAGAGTATGTAAATGGCGCCTTCGAATTTGAGACTCGTCAAGTGGAGCAGGACTCCCAGGGCAGTGACCCGTCGGACGAGATACTTTCGAAAGGCTTAAAGTGAAAGCAAAGAGCTAAATGCTCAAAGGAAAGAGAAAGAGATTTGCCAGTGGCAAAAAGGGTGCTATAAGCTCGAATAAGAAAGAAGAGCAAGTGTTCAAAGGCAAAGAGGCCAAGAACTAAAGTAAAAAGAGAAAGAAAAAGAAAAGAAAAGAAAGAAAATATAAAGATAAAACGGGCGGACCTACGGCGAGAAACGCGGCCCATGTTGGAGTTGCAGGCAGTGCCCCTCTCCCGGGTAGAGACCTGTTCGGGACGTTTCTTCCGTAGGACGGGGTAACACTTGCAGGTGTTATCGGCAACCTTAGAAATCTTATCTTATGGTAGCAGGACTACCGGGCTGGGGCCCGTCAGATAAGAATTTCTGAGGGTTAACTTGAACTAAAGCACCAGAATCTAAAGAATAAAGAAAAACAGAGTGGCCAAGGTGGCCGGGTTAGTTTGACCCTGTATACAGCGGCATAGTGGCCGAGTTGGAGCTTAGCAGCCTAGTGTGGCTAGACAGAGTAGTGCTGGGTCGATGAGTATACACAGATAGTGTAGTGATATATTATATTGTATAGCCGCATATTGATGTCGAGGATTTTAGTTTCCTAGCACTCTATTATTATTGCTTCCATTGGACCAAGTGGTGTAGGACACTTTTTCTCGGTGGTTGAACCCACTGGGAACTCAGTTGTTGTTCTCACACCCCTTGGGTGACCTCCCCACAGGTTCGGGTATGGATACAGCAGATGAGACGGTTCAGATGCAGACGGCGAGGCATACGACAGGGGCAAGGGCCCAGCAGCATAGAGACCTAGAGGGTCTAGCAGAGGTATCCCTTTTATATATTTCTTGAGTGAACTTTGTATGGTGAGGAATTTATGTAAAGAAATTGTAATAATTTTATTTGCAAGTTAAGAAATGTAAAGTATAATAATTTAATTCAAGGTTCACTCTGGTATGCTTTCATTTCTGCTTAAACTGTTTATTTATTAAATGAAAGTTTTAATTTGTAGTGATTTTTAGTACTCTGATACTGAGCTTCCGCATATACTTGTTGTATGATTATGGATGTTACCGTTCCTTTCGGGTAGTGAAAGGTCTTACCCGATTGGCGGGTCTGTTGGCGTGCCCGAACCGTACTAATTGGCGGACTCGGGGCGTGACAGATTAGAGTGGTATCAGAGCCTAGGAATAGTCCTAGGTGGTTAGTGAACCTTAGGGAGACCCTAGGGATTAGCACGAGAGAGTGTGTGGATTATCGAGCGAAAGTAATTGATTGGTTATTGTTGTCCCCAAAAGGAATGTTGGGACTGATCGAGGGTGATGAACTTTCATTCTTCGGATATTACGTTGGCGGCCGACAACGTAATGCTGGAGATGAAAGGGAGTACCCTCTTATACTTTCGCATGATTGGGTCGACGAGCTTTTCTGTTGGTATATGGATTGTGCGTTGCTCAAATGGCTAAAATTTGGGCTAGTTGTTTCGTTGTGGTGTGCATATCAGCGATGACACCACGTAGGGAGACGCGCTTGTCTCGGCTCGAGCCACGAGAGGGCTCTGGGTCAAACAAGGTATACGAGCTGCGATAGAAGGTGACCGCACTTGTTGGTGTGATCCAACAGCAGGTCAAGCTTCTTGCCGACAGCGGAAATTTCCCGCCGACAGGAAAGCTGATTCCAACGCCTAAGTTTGGCGTCGATGTGACAGTCGAAGCAGATAGATAGGCTCCATTGGCTGATAGCAAGCTGAGGCTGCACAAACAACGTATGAGTATACGGCGTCGCCGCCTGTAGGGGCGACAGTAAAGAGAATGGCAGTGGCCGCCGAACTTTGTCGGCGCAGCCAACACCTTCAGCATAGGGTGTTTTACGCTTGTGTCAGCTAGGTTGCTGGCAAAGTATGGTTAGTAAGGTCCAGTGAGAGACCGACTCGCAAGGTAAATGGTGATCGCTATGTCGCGAGAGCTAAGTTGCTGTGCCCTAAGGGTTAGGGCAAGAAAGATTTATGGGCCAGACGGCGTGAGTTCGCCCCTGATGACGGTAGTGACTGTGTGGCGTGTTGATGATGGCTAGGTTGCCACGTAGTAGTGTTGGTGAGGCCTAGAGTAGGCTTCAGGATGCGAGAACCTCTCGAAAGAGCGAGAGTTTTGTGGCGCCGTTCTGATGGATCGGTGTAATGGCGAGGATTGCTACCGCAGGATTTGCGAGTTAATCACCAGAGTTGGTGGATAGTTATTTGTGGTGCCTGAACCCATTTGGGAGAGTTGTACAAGAGCCGTAGGTGAGTTTAAGCAATCGCCTAGCACCTTGGATTACGCAAGTTAGCGTAGGGGCGTAGGACGCCCAACCGTTTAGTGCTCATGGAGCACAGTTATCGTTTAACCAGAGAGAGCTGATTAGGTGGCGCGTTAGCCTTTGCCCAGTGTGGCCAAAGTTGATAGAGGGTTTGGGTCGTGGATTGACGACTGGTTAGTTTGGTTTTGCTCAGTGGAGCGTAGTGGTCGCGTGGCGACGATTAGCGGGTTCGCTTGGGGACGATCCGTGCCTGGACCATGTTTGTGGACTGTGGGCCTGTAGCCCAGTGGGCAGGCGCAGTCGGCTGTGAGAGACAGCGGCCCGAGACCTGATGGTGGGGCATGATAGAGATTTGGTCGGGACGGTAGTCCGAGCGATGACCCGGGGACGTGGAATGCCACGTGTGAGCTTTGAGACTGTTAGTACACTGAGAGTGTGATGTGATCAGGCCGTAGTGCTAGTGATGATTGAGGTATTGTAGCTCCTAGTGGGAGTGTTGGGATAGTGATCCTGATTGAGGATCTACCCGTATGACGATTGGGTCTGCGTGCTAGCGAGAGCCATTGCACTCTGTGGGACTAGTTTTGGGCTATGGGCCCTATTGGACCGTGGTCTGTTAACCTATTAGTAGTCCGAGATATCGGGTTAGTTGATAACCCGCGGACTTAGAGCACTAGTAGCGTGTGTGATAGCTGGGAACTTGTGGATTGGCCTTTGCACTCCACATTAGGCGGCGGAGCGACCGGAATGAAAAATGCGGTAAGTGTAAGTGGTTGCAGATGCAACCTCATTGTGAAAAGATGATGGCGGAATTAAAGTGAAGATTTCGCAAGAAAAGACGGGGCAATTCGTGGCAATGGAGTGAGCAAGTGCTCAACTGTGTCTTTCACCTACTTGGTGAAAGTGGCCAGACACCAGGTCTGTGTTTGTCCCTGAATTGAGATAGGGATTCATGAAGGAGTTGCTCGTGTAGCCTCGGCGAGCAGGCAATTTGATGCCGGTCACGATATACAGTGAGCCCAGTAGTGAGGGCAAGATTTCCCCCTCTCGATCAGATTTGAGTCTGAGATGTGATTCAAGTTTCGAGGACGAAACTTATTTTAAGGGGGGTAGAATGTAAAGTACCGAATTTTCAGCACATAAATAAATATAAATAAAAATAGTATGAAATACTATTTTTATGAAAGTTGGGGAAGTAAAGAACATTTGGAAGCTAGTTGGGCCCAAATCGGGTTAAAAAGGAGAGAGATCTAAAATTTTATTTGAGAAAGGGGGCCTAGATTTAGCAAAAAAAATTCACAGTGTCCGAAAATTTCGAGAAAATTACGGGAGCCCCGTAAATATGTTTTAAGGCCACAGAAAAAGTTTCGCGTTGATCGGATGCCGGATAGTGAGAACGGGCTCCGCCAACAGTGTCGAAAAATTCTGAGAAAATTACGGGAGCTTCGTAATTATGTTTTAAGGTCACAGTAAAAATTTCGTGTTGATCGGATACCCGGATTGTGAGAACGGGGTCCGCCGGCGATTCTGGATACAGTGAGGCTTTTGGTGACCCAGAATAGCCCAAATTGAAAATTTAAAATTTTCTGTGGTAAATTAAGCTGAAACGAAGCCGCCTGTCAAATTTGGACGGAAACGGACGAAAAACGGACAGAAAACAGGACAAAAACGGATTTCCAAGGCGCGCGGCGCGCTGGGCAATGCGCACAGCTGGCGCGCACAGATGCGCGGGACGCGCGCCGCGTGGCGTGGCAGGCGCCCCCTGGACCTGGTGCGCACCCCCTTTGTGGTGGACCGCCACCCGGCGGTTCCCTATTGGGCGGTCCCGTGGACCCGGTCCACGGACCACCCTCCTTTCTTTTCTCTTCCTTTTTCTTTTCTTCTTCTTCCTTCTCCCCCCGCAGACCTTCCCTCCTCTCTGTTCTCTTCTTCTTCTCCAACCGAGCATAGAGAGAGAGAGAGAGAGAGAGAGAGAGAGAGAGAGAAGGGAGGAAATTTCGTGAGATGGAACGACGCGACTATACGAGATAAGCCCCGCACGTTATTTTTACGGTATTTTTGGCACAGTTTTTAGGCCTCCTTTGGATTTGGATTTGACCTCGTACCGTGTTGCGTGTTAGGGACCGAGTTCTACTGTACCGTTGCTGCACGGACTGTCGCGGGTATTTTTGACGCGTCTCGTTTTGCGTGCAAGTTGTAGAAAAATGCACCGTTTTGCGTGCGGATTCGGCAAAAATGCGCAGTTTTGGGCGCAAACTCAGAAAACGTGCACCGTTTTGCGTGCAACGCTGAAAAAGAAAAGTGCACCATTTTGCATGCCAAACCGAGGTATGTGCTCCGATTCGCGTGCAGGTTGTGTTATCGCGCACCGTTTTGCGTGCAGTCTTTAATAATATATATCGTTTTTCGTGCAGGGCTAGAAAAACGTGCACCGTTTTGCGTACAACCCTACAGTTAGACGTGCATCGTTTCGCGTGCAGGTTGGGTTATTGCGTACCGTTTTGCGTGCAGTCTTTAATAATATACATCGTTTTTCGAGCAGGGCTAGGAAAATGTGCATCGTCTTGCATGCAACTCTACAGTTGGACGTGCACCGTTTTGCGTGCAGATTTGAGGTACGTGCACCGTTTCACGTGCAGGTTGTGTTATCGCGCATTGTTTTGCGTGCAGTTTTTAATAATATATATTATTTTTCGTACAGGGCTAGAAAAAATGTGCACCGTTTTGCGTGCAACCCTACAGTAAAGCGTGCACCGTTTTGCGTGCAGATTTGAGGTAAGTGCACCGTTTTGCGTGCCGATCGTGTTGTCGTGCACCGTTTTGCGTGCCGACCCTAATATTATACATTATTTTTCGTGCAGGGTTAGAAAAGACGTGCACCGTTTTGCGTGCGACCTTAAGAGAAGCATGTTCCATTTTGCGTGCAAACCCGAGGTCGTGCACCGTTTTGCGGGCAGGTTGAGTTGACGCGCATCGTTTTGCGTGCCGACTGAAGTGGCGCGCACCGTTTTGCGTGTCGGTTTTTACTGACGCGCTCCGTTTTGCGTGCAGGTTTGGTGGACGTGCACCGTTTTGCGTGCGCACTCGAGGGAAGTGCACCGTTTTGCGTGCAAACTCGAGGAAACAAGTGGAATCGCGCGAAGACCAATTGCAAGTGTCTACAAGCAATTGGGTAAACAATAAGGTGGGGGATTCTGCCGAAATTGGGTGACCTCTCCCCTTGCTCCTTTACTTTTTGATCTAGAAGAATGATAGTAGCCTGTTAGAGTCGTTAGGTAATTGTGATTATTATTGCATGTGTAGAGAGATACAGATGAAAAGTGCAACTGTTGGTTGCCAAAGACAGATGATAAATGTGCATGTGTAGAGATATTTAGAGGAAAAGTGACATTTATGATTTATCCAAATAGGGGATAAACTGGTATGTGTAGATGGACACAGAGGAAAAATGCAACTGTTGGTTGCCAAAAAGGAGATAATTAATTTGCATGTGTAAAAAGAATTAGGGGAAAAATGCAATTCTTGACTTACCTAAATTGATGATAATTGCATGTATAGAGGATAAATGTATTTTATGATGGATATGAATAAAAATATTATGTGATGACTGTGATCATGTTAGGGTACAACTCTAGGAATCATGTGACATAAGGGAACAACATTTGTTGGTAGTAAGACTAGGAGAAAACCTAGTATAGGGGTTTGACGAGTGACATCAACTTAGGAGTTATCCTAGGATTGGACGAGTGGCATTGTCTTAGAAGATAACCTAAGGACACTGGATAGAGTGATCAACATAGAGTTCAGGAACTCTAGGATGAGTATGACATGGAACTTAGATACAGGGAACCTAAGGTGAACTAGGGATCAACTTAGAGTCATGAAACTCCAGGATGGGAAATAGATCAAGTGTGGTGACATGAAAGGGAAAATGAGAATTAGATCAAGTGTGGTGACATGAAAGGAAAAATGAGAAACAGATCAAGTGCGGAGTTATGAAAGGGAACAAGAAATTAGAGTCAGTGTAACTCTAAGGTAAAAGTGGAATAGGAAATTAGAGTCAGCGTAACTCTAAGATAAGAGTGGAACAGCAAAATAGAGTTAAGTTAACTCTAGGATTCAGTGAGGAATCAGGAAAGTGGGATAAGATCCCAAGGTTAAAAAAGTGAACAAATACAACCCTAGAAAGTCATAGGCTGTCTGGGCAAATGGACAATAACTTTAACTTCAATTTGAGTTAAATAAAGGAAAGTGAAATGTTTAAGAGTCCAGGAGATTCTCTGATTACCCGTGTGGCAAGACCTAGGGTAAGGGATGAAAAAGTGGCTTAATGAGCAAAACAAGCAAATCGCTCAAGATGGAGCGAAAAGTGGTTAATAAGCAAGACAAAGTTTAAAAGCAAGCTAAAAGTGGCTAAAAAGCATAAAGAGAATGTAAATGGCGCCTTCGAATTTGAGACTCGTCAAGTGGAGCAGGACTCCCACGGCAGTGACCCGTCGGACGAGGTACTTTTGAAAGGCTTAAAGTGAAAGCAAAGAGCTAAATGCTCAAAGGAAAGAGAAAGAGATTTGCCAGTGGCAAAAAGGGTGCTATAAGCTCGAATAAGAAAGAAGAGCAAGTGTTCAAAGGCAAAGAGGCCAAGAACTAAAGTAAAAAGAGAAAGAAAAAGAAAAGAAAAGAAAGAAAATATAAAGATAAAACGGGCGGACCTACGGCGAGAAACGCGGCCCATGTTGGAGTTGCAGGCAGTGCCCCTCTCCCGGGTAGAGACCCGTTCGGGACGTTTCTTCCGTAGGACGGGGTAACACTTGCGGGTGTTATCGGCAACCTTAGAAATCTTATCTTATGGTAGCAGGGCTACCGGGCTGGGGCCCGTCGGATAAGAATTTCTGAGGGTTAACTTGAACTAAAGCACCAGAATCTAAAGAATGAAGAAAAACAGAGTGGCCAAGGTGGCCGAGTTAGTTTGACCCTGTATACAGCGGCATAGTGGCCGAGTTGGAGCTTAGCAGCCTAGTGTGGCTAGACAGAGTAGTGCTGGGTCGATGAGTATACACAGATAGTGTAGTGATATATTATATTGCATAGCCGCATATTGATGTTGAGGATTTTAGTTTCCTAGCACTCTATTATTATTGCTTCCATTGTACCAAGTGGTGTAGGACACTTTTTCTCGGTGGTTGAACCCACTGGGAACTCAGTTGTAGTTCTCACACCCCTTGGGTGATCTCCCCACAGGTTCGGGTATGGATACAGCGGACGAGACGGTTCAGATGCAGATGGCGAGGCATACGACAGGGGCAAAGGCCCAGCAGCATATAGACCTAGAGGGTCTAGCAGAGGTATCCCTTTTATATATTTCTTGAGTGAACTTTGTATGGTGAGGAATTTATGTAAAGAAATTGTAATAATTTTATTTGCAAATTCAGAGATGTAAAGTGTAATAATTTAATTCAAGGTTCACTCTGGTATGCTTTCATTTCTGCTTAAACTGTTTATTTATTAAATGAAAGTTTTAATTTGTAGTGATTTTTAGTACTCTGATACTGAGCTTCCGCATATACTTGTTGTATGATTATGGATGTTACCGTTCCTTTCGGGTAGTGAAAGGTCTTACTGTAGTGATCCGACCCTTCGGGTATTTTTGAACTCACATGTAATCGCTTAGGCCTTAAGCGAAATAAAATTTATTTAATTTTCTTAAGTCGGCCGGGACTAGGTGTGTGTATTTTTCTGCGATAGAGCGCGAAAAACGATGACCGACGGTGCGATCGGATTCGAAATCCGATATCGGGATCTCCCGGAACGGGATCCTTAGCGTTGCGGTAATTAGTCACGCATCGGGGACCGTGCAAAATATCTTGCACCCGTTAGAGATAAGGTGGGTTATCTCGTAGGGGTAATTAATTAATTAATTAACTAATTATCCGGTGAGGGAAATTTAAATCCTCCTACGTACGAATTAATTTAGGATTTAAATTGTGGGATTTTATCTCGTGCATTAGATAAGAGATAAAATCGGGATATTTAAATCGGGGATTTGTTTCCCACAAGATTATTTAATAAAGGTGATTAAATAATCGGTGACTAAAATAAAAAAAAAAAGGGTTGATTTAAATATCCGGTAATTTGAATCCAATTGGGATTTGATTATTTAATAAGGGTGGTTAAATAATCGGGTGGTCAGAATTTAAGGTGATTAAATAACCGGTGGTCAGATTTTAAGATTTAATATCCCGTCAGCCGATATTTATGTGAGAGATAGAAACGGGGAGATTCGGGTTTTCCTACGTACGTAAAATTAAGGAAGTTAAAGATAGGGTTATCGGTAGGGATTAATTAATTAATAAATTAATTAATCGAACCGAAAATATCCGAAGGGATTTTTGGCGTGATTTTGGATAAGTAAATGGGAGAACTATTTATTCTCCTGTTTACCGAGCGCCGAGCGAAACCCTATTCTTATTTTACCGCCTCCTCAAACCCTCCTCTTTCGTGCTACCAAACCCCAATCGGTGAGGAAAAGTAAGAGAAAAGAGAGAACGGATCCATAACCGGAGAAAGGAGAAGGAACCAATCGTCCCAAACGCCGACCCGAGGGCAAGAAACGTGACCGGACACTTTCCCGAAGATCTCCGGTTAGTTTTATATTTTTTAATAATTTTTTCGAATTTTCCTAGTCGCCCGTTTTAGGTTTCTTGAATTTCTCCCCCGTCCCCGTTACCGTCGTCGTCATCGTAGTTATGTTAGACGAACGGAACGGACAAAGGAGGCGCGCGGTGCCACTAGGGCATCGCGCGGGGTGAAGGGGAGAAACACACGGACGACCGGGCGCCACCGCAAGCGGCGGCGGCGCCGCGCGGGTCACACCCGCGCGGGCGCCGCGCGGACACCGCGCGGCCGGCGGGCGCCGCGCGGGGTGCCGCGCGGGGGGCCGCGCGCGCGGCGGGGCCGCGCGGGCGCCGCGCGGGCACCCGCGCGGGGCGCCGCGCGGGCACCCGCGCGGGGCGCCGCGCGGGCGGCCCCGCGCGGGCGGCCCTGCGCGGGCGGCCCCGCGCGGGCACCCGCGCGGGGCGCCGCGCGGGCGGCCCCGCGCGGGCGGCCCTGCGCGGGCGGCCCCGCGCGGGGTGCCGCGCGGGCACCCGCGCGGGGTGCCGCGCGGGCGGCCCCGCGCGGGGTGCCGCGCGGGCACCCGCGCGGGGTGCCGCGCGGGCACCCGCGCGGGGGCCGCGCGGGCGGCCCCGCGCGGGCGGCCGCGCGGGCGGCCCCGCGCGGGGTGCCGCGCGGGCACCCGCGCGGCACCCGCGCGGGCGGCCCCGCGCGGGCGGCCCTGCGCGGGCGGCCCCGCGCGGGGTGCCGCGCGGGCACCCGCGCGGGGTGCCGCGCGGGCGGCCCCGCGCGGGGAGCCACGCGGGGTGCCGCCCGGGCACCCGCGCGGGGTGCCGCACGGGCGCCGCGCGGGCGTTCGCGCGGGCGCCGCGCGGACCCGTGTCCGCACGAGCACCGCGCGAACGCCGCGCTGGGTGCTGTGAGGACGCCGTCCGCGGAGCCCCGCCATGCGCGGCTCCGACGGACGGTGACGGCCGTTCAAGGCATGGGTGCCCCGCCGGACAGCGGGACGGTGCCGGACTTTTGTAAATAATAATGTGGGGTATTTTTCTATTGCGATATGTTAGTATATTTTCTGACCTTAGTGTCCGTGCGGACTTTATATAGGTCCGGGTGCGCAGCGGGAGAGTGCAAAGGGCTCGGGTGACCCGTCTTCTCTCCAACCAGGTGGGTAGAGTTGCCATAAGTGCAACAAGTGCAGTAAGTGCATTTATCGCCATTAAAGTATTCTTTAATTTACCTAACAAAGTAGATGGTAAGCTAACCTTTCGATTAAAGATATTTTATCTGACAATTTAAGCGGCTGCGGTCGCGGTGCTCACTACACGCCAATTTTGGCAATCCGGTGACGGATGCTGCACGTACACTGGCGGACCGGGCCACCGCATGGTGTACTTTTCCGGAAAAGTGGTCTTTTTGACCCGTGTGCCTCACAAAGGAGTGGGAGCCGTGAGGACCTCTTCACGGCTGCTATAGGGGCCGCACTAGCCCCGTGAAGTGGTTAAAGCATCAAAAGGTGTTTGTGCACGAGGGGGGACTTTAGTCACCCCGACAGGTACTCTGGGACTGGTGCCCAGCTTAAAATATGCACGGGGGGTTTAACGAAAGGTTACGGGGTGCTCGGTGTATTCGGTTTGTTTTCCCTTCTTGTTACTATTAGACATCTACTTTGTTTGTCACTGACGTTACCCACTCCGTGACAGGTACTGCTATTAGGTGCGTCAGCCGGGGTGACGGTGGGACTGCGTAGTGAGGACCGTAGTCGGACACTTGGTTATCTTGATTCTTTTGACTCCAACTCATTTCCTTATGCATGAATCTTTATTTTGCTTGTGGATGGCTTAGTTGTGAACTTGTATTAGCTCTGTGGATGAGGTGTAGGTTATAGTATGATACTTTTAGTAGTGTTCTTATGTGCGGCATGTTTTCATGATGAGTTAAAGGATTGCGAAAATGTTTTCTCAAAATGAAGTGCCGTGTGGGCACGGGTTTTCAACTCTGGGCTTTATCCTTTCCAAACAGTGATGCCGCTTAATTAACTTGCTATAATTGATGGTGAACGTCTACGGTATGGTTGTTGGTTGGGAATTGATGCATAATATTTGTGATTGAATGACATGTTGTAAATAAGACGCCGTGCATATGCAAAGGAGACTCTGTCCGTGGACAGAGTGAATTTGCGTATGTGGCGGTCTGGCACGCACCGGGGTTGAAGATTATGTTTCCTTATTAAAAAGAAAAAAAAAAATAGACACGTTTTTCCGCTTCACATGACTCAAAAACCCCCGGGGGCGTGACACTTACCCGATTGGCGGGTCTGTTGGCGTGCCCAAACCGTACTAATTGGCGGACTCGGGGCGTGACAATCTGCAAACCCTCCTGGGTACAAAAATATAGTCTAAAGTTACACTTAATTCCATAAAATCCAAGTTTTATAATTCAGCTGTGAACAGTCCTCTTCATCTGAAATTTTCACCTGTAAAATAATTTCCAAAAATTCCAGTAAAAATATGACAGCGATCCTCACGAAGAGTAGATGTCAATAGAGTGCTGAATCGTCAAATTCTGATGTCCGGTTGCGAAGATAAAAATCTGACAAGGGGCTGCTGTCCAACAACTCCACCAGCAAAACAGTGGCTTAGAAATATCTCGAAAACCATGCCATAAACTCTGAATCAAGCAAGGTGGTCAACACGGAAAACGAAGATATACCTCTCATGAATCCAGCGCCGCAAAAATCGTCCAAAAATACTATCGGAGTAGCTCTGTGTACCTCTCAGACTGAAACGCGACGATAACGGGCCTCCGCTGAAATATCGTCGCTCCGCGCTACGATGCCGAAATTGTCGACGCCGCGGCTTCCAGAAATTCTGGGCCTCTGCCAGAAGATGTGCAACACGAGGATCTCGAACTTTGCTAAAGGGTCCAAGGGCAAGAGAGTTCGGGAAAATGGTGAAAAAGCCCAAGCAAAGGGCCTATTTATAGGCCCAAACACAAGAAAAGGTCAATTGGGCTTTTGGGCCCAAATCCGGGCGCCCGAAAATTTCGGGCGGCTACAGTAACGGGCCCGGCCCGTTACTGTGCGCGCCCGGAACGACGGGAACGCGCCACGTGTCCCCGCCAACAGAGCTCCGCACACCGCGCGCACGTGGGCGGCGTGAGCCCGCCACTGAGGTGGTGCCACGTGTCCCCACGTGGTTCACGCGGCGCACGCGGCCGGCCAACGCGCCGGGTCTTCCGGAAAATGTCCACCAATCAGGATGCGCCATGTGTCACCGACCAGCCGCCTTCATTGACGCCGCCGGACCAATGAGGTGCTGCCACGTGGAAAACCAACTTCTCGGTGCTCCCAGTGCACGCCTCGCCTGTGGACCCGCCCGCCTGCGTGCCTGCCCGCGCCTGCCCGCGCTGCCCGCGGCCTTGCTCCGTCGTTGCGCTGCTGCGCTCCGCCGCGCGCCGCCGCCGCGCCGCCGTCCGCCGGTCGCCGGAGTTACTGTTCCGGCGTGAACAGTAACTTTTGGCCAAAAATTCAAGTAAATACACCGTTTTGATCGTTTTCGCGCGCTGAGTCCAAATCCGCTGTCCATTTTTCCAAATTCTCATCCGAAATTTTGCCGAAAGCCCCCGGAAGGCCCACTTGATCCGTTTTTCGTGTCGGGTTCATTTCTGATGTCCGATTTCGATCCTATAAGCTCCAATACACAGTGTAAGCTTCCAGAAGTCACTGTTAATGCTGCGAAAGTCTCTGTGGGAATCCGGGTCATCACATCCTCCCCCACTAATAAAAGTTTCGTCCTCGAAACGAGACCAAACTAAACAACTCCAGTCTGCGCCTCGAACAAATAAGGGCAGATGTCCATCAACTCTGGCTCTAACTCCCCAGTCACTACCCACTCTCCGCAAAGCGAGTCCAAAAGCTGAAAAAAACCTCAGGAACTCCAAAAAAATAAAGGACAAAGAAAGTCCCACCAGCAGGAAAGTCGTCAACCCCAACTCTCTATTTAGAAAACAGCTGAAATTAACGAAAAGTCCGAAAATTTCGAAAGGACCAATGCCTTCGCCCTAATCAAACAAGAACAGGTTCGGGCACCGTCTCCATTTCTGGAGCAGTCTTCCGATGTTTTCGTCCTGTTCGTAAATTTCAGTACAAGGCAAGAAAAAGTGAGAGAAGTGTCACGCCCCGGGTCGAAACTGCGACCTGGACTCGCCAACAGATCCGCCGCCCATACGGGAAGCCCCGTATGAACGTAGCGTCTAACCTGCAAAAGAACATCTATACTATACAGATATCAGAGCTGAAGTGTAAACTGCTGGAAAATAAAAGCTCAATGAACAACTACATCTCTCAGATAATACAAACCAACCTCACCAACAGTACATAATCTCTCAAGCAGTAAAATAAAAGTACAACTCTATACCTCACTACAAAGTCTCTCAACATAAACTCTCAAAAGTGAGGGGGTACATCTAC
Source organism: Tillandsia fasciculata (assembly GCA_029168755.2). Lineage (NCBI taxonomy): Eukaryota > Viridiplantae > Streptophyta > Magnoliopsida > Poales > Bromeliaceae > Tillandsia > Tillandsia fasciculata. The sequence goes on from CM054940.1 coordinate 17,750,233, forward strand.
TCTCTGGACGACGACTGGTAGGGATCTATCTCGCGACTCCCTTACCTCGATCTGAAGAAGCAGCAACAGGAGCAGCAGGAACAGGAGTAGTAGTCCCTGTGGGAAAAGACACCACGACGGGTGTGAGAACTACGTCCCAAGTAGTTCTCAGTGGGTGCCGCCAACAAGCCCGACGGTCTGCCCACTAAGTCTACTAGAGGCATAAGTAATAATAATATAAACTGAAATGAAAGGCTGGAAAAGTAACTCTACAGCTACTATGCCTCTATCTAGATGCTCAAAAAGTGGAACAGATGATAACATGATGCATCTACTAACTCACACAGTACACTCACCCAATCTATACTGACTGCCGCATAGGGTCCAGTCAAACCTGCGCCCACCTACTGCCGCACATCCTCAATAGGACGGGTCTACCGTAGGGTGTCCGTGAAAACTGGCCCAGCCAGAGGGACGGCGTCGACAAGTCGCGATAGCAAGTAACAGGCCCAACTCCGGAGTGGCACTCGAGGGGCGGGACCCCACCGAGTAAAGTATCTGCGCATCTCTGTCGAGCTCGATATGGCTCATGCAGTCTATAGTCCAAACCACGATCTGCACGATCGACCAACAACACTAACTCTCAACTCACAGGCTGGAAAACCACACAGCCGGGACCACCGTCCCCCAGACGGCTCCCAAAACAAAACACCAACCAGGGCCCGAAAGTTCTGGGAGACCGACACCTAAAACCCTATCAAACAAGAACAGGTTCCAGGCTTGGCCCCCGTCGCTTTCGTCCCAACCAAGAAACGGCCCCTAGAACCCGGACCACTCGAATCCTTTCGAGTGGGAAAATTTATAGGAAAAAGGTGACGTTTGTTACAGAAAGCTATTTTCACCCAGCCCACACAGGGTGAGGATTAAAAGTAGTACCCTTTTTGAAAACCTATCTTATTTTGAGAAGAAATCCATTTTTCATGATTTTTAGTTCTTTTAGGAAAATAGTTAGAAGAATAAGTGTTTTATCCAAACCCCGAAGGGCTGATGCCTTTGTCTAATCAAACAAGAACAGACTCCAGCGGCCCTTCGATGCTTGGAAGGAAATATTGGCAGACTAAAATCATGTGTATGTCGAAAAGGGTTCTGGGTTCTAGGTCCGGCTAACACTAGTAAACTACCGTCACTAACACAGTGGCGACAACCCAAATAGGGAAAACAAGACCTCCCAAGACCACCGTTTATCCCAAACGGTTCCCGGTACAGACAAGCGACCCACTACATCTACCAGACTCCACTCTGCTCCCAAGCACGAGTGCAAATGCATCCCACACTAAAAAGAAGTCCCGACCGCTCGGCCCACTACCCGGGCGAGGATAACACTAAGTCCAGGAATGAAACAATATGTGTGGATGTCTAAACATAAATAATCCTAGCCCAAGTGAGGGTTTTCTACTGGTCTGGTTATACATGCAACATGTGACGGTGGTGCTAGGTCAAGTCCAAGGATAGCGAATAAATAAGGATGTGGAGAATATTGATAAGGAACACATGCTGAACTGAACAAGTAAGCAATCCCAACTCATGTTCTCTAACATGCTGTACTGCAGGTAACAATGATACATACACATCCCTAAACAGCTAGAATTAGTGTGCAGATTGTAAATCCTGAAAGCGAGGCCACCCACCTGGTCAGACGAACAGTCAAAAGTCCTACAGCTGATAATACCAAAAGTAGCAGCTACACAGTGTCCAACAGGTCCAGCATAGCCCACACTGCTCCTGGTACAAAAACTGAGCTGTTGTTACACAAATATTCCTCCCAAAACTGTCAGATTTAACACACAGTAATTCAGCTGCAAAGACGGGCAAAAATCACCTGCTGGAAGTCCTCAGAAAAATCCGAATAAAATATCCCTGCGATCTACGCGTCGCTAGCTTCGAAACGACAACCTGCACGCCCAAATCCGAGTTCCCAATGCTGAGATATAAAATCGGCAAGAGAAGCACCCCAAACTAAACTGTACCAAATTCCGCAGATAAAACTCGGAAAGAAGAAAGATTCCCACCTTCGGAGCAAGCTCAGAAAATTCTGAGAAAAATCCAGGAGATTCCTCGCGAGAAGTAGATGAGAATCGCCTTTTGAATCACCTCGATCCGATGTTGGTGCGCAAAGTTACGGCCAAAACTCTGCGATGCTGTCCAAAACTGCAACTGTACCAAGGGCTCCAAAGATGATGAAATTCACCTGACTTTTAGCAATATTTAGCTTTTCTCTTCAATATAAAAGATGTAGGTCATTGAGTCTTGGTGAATTCCTTGCAAAAATCAGCTTAAAATTCCACTTCTTCAATCCTAGGGAGCAAAAACACTGAGCATTGCTCAAAACCACATCCAGAATCTCAGCTGTACACAACAATCCCAAAGATGGCTTAATTTACCCAACTTAGAGTCCAAATTGGAAATTCCATAAAATACGAAAATTGGAGCTCTGTAAGTCCTGGAAATTTACCAACAAAAATTAACTTAAAATTCCATTTGTACATCCCAGGGGAGTAAAAACATTAACCTCTGCTCGAAATCTCAAACTGAAATCAAGTGTCTCAAAGATTGCTATATTTACCTGGTTTAGAGCTTCAATTAGGTCTCCTCTTCAATACCAAAGTTGTAGATCATGAAGTTGTGAAGAGAACCACGCAAGAACCATCCCAAAATTCCATTCCTACACTTCTGGAGACCTCTAGGAAGAAAATGCGACGAAGTTGAACCCAAAACCAGCAATGATCAAGCTCCAACAATGGTGGATTCCTTGATGAAGAAGGAGAAGATGGAGGCTGCTACAAGTGCTCCTTTGCAGCAAAGGGGTGAAGAACATCCAAAAGAGAAGCCCCATGCTGAATAGCCCTCTTAAATAGGCTTAACAAGCTCCTAAATTGGGCTTAAGGTGCAATATACACACCCTCACCAACTCCCTCTCTCACACAGGATCCCTTGCACCAGATCCGGTGCAAGGGAGGTCGGACCCTTTTGGTCCGACCGGCTGCATGGGTGCCAGCGCAGCCTGCCAATGCGCGGGCGCGCGCCACGCGCGCGCGCATGCGCGGCGTTCGGTGCCCGGCGCACCGCGCGTGCACCGGGCGCCCGCCCGTGCACGTGGACCGGGTGCAGCGCGGCCGTGGACCGCGCTGCACCGGCCGGTCTACCGACCGTGCGCCAGGCCCCGTGGACCCGGTCCACACCCCCAGCAACACCAAGAACTCTATAATAAGCCCAAAAATGCCCAGAAAAGTGTATTTCGCACCGTTTTTTTGCGCTGAGTCCAAATCAACCAACCGATTTGCCAAATTCTAACTCTAAAAATTCCCGAAGGCGACCGGAGAGGTAACTTTTATCCAAACTTCGCCCGGAGTCCAATTTTGACAACTGAAACGTGCGAAACCACTTCCAAACACCCGACGGGTCCTCCAAAACTCCCGCGATCCAATTCTAAGGCCCGAAGTCCACCACTGGTGTCCAAATTGCGCACAAACTTCACCAACACTCCACGCAGGCCTCCGAATGCTGCCAAACAACCAGAAAACTTCCCGCGGGGTAACCAGGTCCTCACATCCTCCCCAACTAAAAGGAAGTTTCGTCCCCGAAACTAAAACAATCCACCACAACAAGACCAGACCGACAAAACCAACACAACAACCAAGGAAGGTAAGGCCGCACCAGCAGGAAAGTCATCAACTCTCAACCCTCTATTTAGAAAACAACTGAAATTAGCGAAAAGTCCAGAAATTTCGAAAGGCCAGTGCCTTCGCCCCAATCAAACAAGAACAGGTTCGGGCACTGTCTCCATTTCTGAAGCAGCCTTTCAAAATTTGCGTCCCGTTCGTAAATTTCAGCACAATAACGAAAAAAAACGGGAGAGAAAAGTGTTGATGTCGTTCCTGCTGTGGCCACAAACGAAACTACAACCTAACCAAAACCTCTAAGGACACAACCTCTAGTCCTAACAAATAAAGCTCTCGAGGTGGCATCTGTCCAAAGTCGCTGAAACCGACGCTGCCGGAAGGATACGTCAGCAATCCGAGAGAACGAGCTCCTCCTGTCCAACTCGCCGAAGGGTAACAACTCTCATTCCATTGTCAGTCGTAGCACGGTACCGCACCAACTAGTCTAACCTGAGAGCTCAATCCAAGTCCTGGAGCTGTCCTTGTATCGTCACCTCAGCGGGTGAAGTCTGAAGTCTCAACTGTACAATCAGGCACCGCAATCTCTCACTACTCATCGGATACAGGGAAGAATCCAATCGCCCAAAACATGTAGCAAAATTCCTAACCCATACCCATGCAAGGATGCTGATGCAGATACTCAACTAATAGTGCAAAAGGATGCAGCGGTATCGAAATGCTCATCTCAATTAACAAAATAAAACATACCTGCCACGACACGATCTGTCGCAGGGGTGTCCTCCACCAGGCCTGCGTAAACTCGTCCGCTAGGTGCCGCAGATCGTCGTCCCGTCTGTCCCGACGTCGTGGCCCACTCTGTCTGACGGTGTGCCGGAGAGGCTTCCGCTGCATGGATAGGCAAGGGGGGTGCTGTCGCAATCGGCAGCACTGACAAGATGGCCTAGGGGCAAGCTACGCGGAAATGTCCCAACTCTCCACAGAGGAAACACCGACCCTGTCTCTGCTCACACTGCGACGGTGGATGAGGCCCGCCACAGATGACACACCGCTCCTGCCGCTGCTGCTGATACTGCTGCTGCTGCTGGGGCCCACCTGATCTCTGACGCCTACGAAACCCACGACCCTGAGGATGAGATCGTGGAGGTCTCGGAGGTCCCTGCTGACTCGACTGCCCCTCATCCAACGGTACCGGGCGTTTCGCCCCTGGAGTCACTACAGGGGCTGGCGCCACCTCTGCCATCACTGCCTCTCCTGACTCAACATATAAAGCCTGCTCCATCGAGGCCTCCAAAGTCTGCAGTCTGCAGGAGCGAACAAGCTGATAAATATCCCGACGCAATCCTCGCTCGAACATGTAGATCTGATGAGCCTCATCCCTGGCCACGTGAGGCATACTAGCCAACAACTGATTGAAATCAGCTATGTATACATCCACGGGCCGATCTCCCTGACGAAGAGTCCTCAGCCGCTCCTCCAGTCTTTGACGGACGCTCTCAGGGAAGAAAGCTCCCAAAAGAAGGCTACGAAACTCAATCCATGTGAGAAGCTGCGTCCCCGGCGGCCCAGCCGGTCGCACACGCCGCCACCAAGCCTCGGCGTTACTCTCCAAGAAATGTGTAGCCAAGAGAACCCGGAAACGATCCTCAATAAACAAACTCTCAAAATGACGCTCCATGGCCGTGATCCAAGACTCGGCCTCCCACGGCTCAGCTCCCATACCAGAAAATTGAGGGGGATCAAACTGGCGAAACCTCATCAACAAATCCACCACCATCCGCTGCTCAACTGAAGACAGAGGTCTCGTCGACCCAGACGGGGGTCTGCAAAGAACCGGCTCAACAGGAACTGCCGGTGCTGGAGGAACAACAGGGGGCGCCGCAGCTGGGGGAGAAGGTACAGGCGAACTATCATGGGGTGCTACCGCTGGCTGCGACCTCTGCTCTAACAGAGCCATCATCCGGCCCAAGGCCTCCTCCTGACGGCGAGAAGCCTCCTCCTGGCGTCGCAAGGTCCCCTCCTGACGCTGAATAACCTCGGACAACTGTGCCACCTGAGCACGGAGCTCCTGTACCTCATCCTGATGTCCCTGTGCTGGCTCCTCATGCCCAGGCTCATCGGCGGGGAAAGGCTGAGAACGCGTCTGTACCCTGCGTCGGGGAGGCATCGTGCCCACCTGCAACACACATGCAAACATCAGGACAGTACCAAACAACACTCGACCCAATCCAGCGAAAGTCTAAGACATGTCATCCATTCCCTAGCATTATGTTGTCTGCAGCCAACATAATCACTTAGGAGAATAAACATGCCAATCGCTCATCCCGTCTCGTGGGAGAGGTATAAAACTCAATCAGGACTCTCGCGAACAGTCACGACTCTCACGTAGTCATCCTAATGTCCAACCACAAGCCTAGGGTTTCTAAGTCCAACATGACCTACAACCTAGGCTCTGATACCACTCTAATCTGTCACGCCCCGGGTCGAAACTGCGACCCGGACTCGCCAACAGATCCGCCGCCCATACGGGAAGCCCCGTATGAACGTAGCGTCTAACCTGCAAAAGAACATCTATACTATACAGATATCAGAGCTGAAGTGTAAACTGCTGGAAAATAAAAGCTCAATGAACAACTACATCTCTCAGATAATACAAACCAACCTCACCAAAAGTACATAATCTCTCAAGCAGTAAAATAAAAGTACAACTCTATACCTCACTACAAAGTCTCTCAACATAAACTCTCAAAAGTGAGGGGGTACATCTACTCTCTGGACGACGACTGGTAGGGATCTATCTCGCGACTCCCTTACCTCGATCTGAAGAAGCAGCAACAGGAGCAGCAGGAACAGGAGTAGTAGTCCCTGTGGGAAAAGACACCACGACGGGTGTGAGAACTACGTCCCAAGTAGTTCTCAGTGGGTGCCGCCAACAAGCCCGACGGTCTGCCCACTAAGTCTACTAGAGGCATAAGTAATAATAATATAAACTGAAATGAAAGGCTGGAAAAGTAACTCTACAGCTACTATGCCTCTATCTAGATGCTCAAAAAGTGGAACAGATGATAACATGATGCATCTACTAACTCACACAGTACACTCACCCAATCTATACTGACTGCCGCATAGGGTCCAGTCAAACCTGCGCCCACCTACTGCCGCACATCCTCAATAGGACGGGTCTACCGTAGGGTGTCCGTGAAAACTGGCCCAGCCAGAGGGACGGCGTCGACAAGTCGCGATAGCAAGTAACAGGCCCAACTCCGGAGTGGCACTCGAGGGGCGCGACCCCACCGAGTAAAGTATCTGCGCATCTCTGTCGAGCTCGATATGGCTCATGCAGGCTATAGTCCAAACCACGATCCACACGATCGACCAACAACACTAACTCTCAACTCACAGGCTGGAAAACCACACAGCCGGGACCACCGTCCCCCAGACGGCTCCCAAAACAGAACACCAACCAGGGCCCGAAAGTTCTGGGAGACCGACACCTACAACCCTATCAAACAAGAACAGGTTCCAGGCTTGGCCCCCGTCGCTTTCGTCCCAACCAAGAAACGGCCCCTAGAACCCGGACCACTCGAATCCTTTCGAGTGGGAAAATTTATAGGAAAAAGGTGACGTTTGTTACAGAAAGCTATTTTCACCCAGCCCACACAGGGTGAGGATTAAAAGTAGTACCCTTTTTGAAAACCTATCTTATTTTGAGAAGAAATCCATTTTTCATGATTTTTAGTTCTTTTAGGAAAATAGTTAGAAGAATAAGTGTTTTATCCAAACCCCGAAGGGCTGATGCCTTTGTCCAATCAAACAAGAACAGACTCCAGCGGCCCTTCGATGCTTGGAAGGAAATATTGGCAGACTAAAATCATGTGTATGTCGAAAAGGGTTCTGGGTTCTAGGTCCGGCTAACACTAGTAAACTACCGTCACTAACACAGTGGCGACAACCCAAACAGGGAAAACAAGACCTCCCGAGACCACCGTTTATCCCAAACGGTTCCCGGTACAGACAAGCGACCCACTACATCTACCAGACTCCACTCTGCTCCCAAGCACGAGTGCAAATGCATCCCACACTAAAAAGAAGTCCCGACCGCTCGGCCCACTACCCGGGCGAGGATAACACTAAGTCCAGGAATGAAACAATATGTGTGGATGTCTAAACATAAATAACCCTAGCCCAAGTGAGGGTTTTCTACTGGTCTGGTTATACATGCAACATGTGACGGTGGTGCTAGGTCAAGTCCAAGGATAGCGAATAAATAAGGATGTGGAGAATACTGATAAGGAACACATGCTGAACTGAACAAGTAAGCAATCCCAACTCATGTTCTCTAACATGCTGTACTGCAGGTAACAATGATACATACACATCCCTAAACAGCTAGAATTAGTGTGCAGATCGTAAATCCTGAAAGCGAGGCCACCCACCTGATCAGACGAACAGTCAAAAGTCCTACAGCTGATAATACCAAAAGTAGCAGCTACACAGTATCCAACAGGTCCAGCACAGCCCACACTGCTCCTGGTACAAAAACTGAGCTGTTGTTACACAAATATTCCTCCCAAAACTGTCAGATTTAACACACAGTAATTCAGCTGCAAAGACGGGCAAAAATCACCTGCTGGAAGTCCTCAGAAAAATCCGAATAAAATATCCCTGCGATCTACGCGTCGCTAGCTTCGAAACGACTACCTGCACGCCCAAATCCGAGTTCCCAATGCTGAGATATAAAATCGGCAAGAGAAGCACCCCAAACTAAACTGTACCAAATTCCGCAGATAAAACTCGGAAAGAAGAAAGATTCCCACCTTCGGAGCAAGCTCAGAAAATTCTGAGAAAAATCCAGGAGATTCCTCGCGAGAAGTAGATGAGAATCGCCTTTTGAATCACCTCGATCCGATGTTGGTGCGCAAAGTTACGGCCAAAACTCTGCGATGCTGTCCAAAACTGCAACTGTACCAAGGGCTCCAAAGATGATGAAATTCACCTGACTTTTAGCAATATTTAGCTTTTCTCTTCAATATAAAAGATGTAGGTCATTGAGTCTTGGTGAATTCCCCGCAAAAATCAGCTTAAAATTCCACTTCTTCAATCCTAGGGAGCAAAAACACTGAGCATTGCTCAAAACCACATCCAGAATCTCAGCTGTACACAACAATCCCAAAGATGGCTTAATTTACCTAACTTAGAGTCCAAATTGGAAATTCCATAAAATACGAAAATTGGAGCTCTGTAAGTCCTGGAAATTTACCAACAAAAATCAACTTAAAATTCCATTTGTACATCCCAGGGGAGTAAAAACATTAACCTCTGCTCGAAATCTCAAACTGAAATCAAGTGTCTCAAAGATTGCTATATTTACCTGGTTTAGAGCTTCAATTAGGTCTCCTCTTCAATACCAAAGTTGTAGATCATGAAGTTTTGAAGAGAAACACGCAAGAACCATCCCAAAATTCCATTCCTACACTTCTGGAGACCTCTAGGAAGAAAATGCTACGAAGTTGAACCCAAAACCAGCAATGATCAAGCTCCAACAATGGTGGATTCCTTGATGAAGAAGGAGAAGATGGAGGCTGCTACAAGTGCTCCTTTGCAGCAAAGGGGTGAAGAACATCCAAAAGAGAAGCCCCATGCTGAATAGCCCTCTTAAATAGGCTTAACAAGCTCCTAAATTGGGCTTAAGGTGCAATATACACACCCTCACCAACTCCCTCTCTCACACAGGATCCCTTGCACCAGATCCGGTGCAAGGGAGGTCGGACCCTTTTGGTCCGACCGGCTGCATGGGTGCCAGCGCAGCCTGCCAATGCGCGGGGGCGCGCGCCACGCGCGCGCGCATGCGCGGCGTTCGGTGCCCGGCGCACCGCGCGTGCACCGGGCGCCCGCCCGTGCACGTGGACCGGGTGCAGCGCGGCCGTGGACCGCGCTGCACCGGCCGGTCTACCGACCGTGCGCCAGGCCCCGTGGACCCGGTCCACACCCCCAGCAACACCAAGAACTCTATAATAAGCCCAAAAATGCCCAGAAAAGTGTATTTCGCACCGTTTTTTTGCGCTGAGTCCAAATCAACCAACCGATTTGCCAAATTCTAACTCTAAAAATTCCCGAAGGCGACCGGAGAGGTAACTTTTATCCAAACTTCGCCCGGAGTCCAATTTTGACAACTGAAACGCGCGAAACCACTTCCAAACACCCGACGGGTCCTCCAAAACTCCCGCGATCCAATTCTAAGGCCCGAAGTCCACCACTGGTGTCCAAATTGCGCACAAACTTCACCAACACTCCACGCAGGCCTCCGAACGCTGCCAAACAACCAGAAAACTTCCCGCGGGGTAACCAGGTCCTCACAAGAAGTGTCGAAGTCATTCCTGCTGTGGTTACAAAAACGAAAGCTACGATCAAGTCGTGTCCCCTAAGGACGCAACCTCTAGTCCTAATCGTCACCTACGCTTGAAACGTAGCACCTAACCCAGAATCACTGAAGCCACTGCTACAGGAAGAATACCCGGGGGACCCATAAAAATAAACTCCTATTGTCCTACTCGTGGGAAGTCACCATTCTCATTCCACAATCAGTCGTTGCACGATACCGCACCAGCTGATCCATCCCGCGTGTTCAATTTGAGTCGTGGAGCTGTCACACCTGCCGGTATAATTCCAAGTCTCATCTGTCCTGATCATGCCCCGCAATTCTCCTCTACTCGTAGGACACTGTGAAGAATCCAATCACTAATGCATGTAACAAGATTTCCTAGCCCTTATCCACGCAAAGATGCAAATGTCCTACTATAATATATGCAGAAGGATGCAGCGGTACCGAACTATTCAACTCAGCTGACCGAAAATAAAATCATACCTGCGGCAACACAATCTGCTGCCGGGGTGTCCTCCACCAGGGCTCCATAAACCCGTCCACTGGGTGCTGAAGATCGTCGTCCCGTCTGTCCCGACGTCGTACCCCACTCCGTCTGACGGTGTACCGGAGGGGCTTCCGCTTCCTGAATAGGCAGGGAGGTGCTTGTAGAGTTATTTAGGATCCACAAGGATCTAAATAGGTACTATCAAACACCTAGAGGGGGGTGAATAGGTGTAATATTATAAAAACCAATCTCAGTGCAAAAATAAAAAACAATGCGAAAAATAAAAATCAACACACCGAGATTTACGTGGAAACTCCAATCCAGGAGAAAAACCACGGGACCAACACGCAATAACAATCCACTAAGAAATGAAGAATAACAAGGTGATTACCGACTCCACGGACTCGACCCCTCCTTCAACTTCTTCGGACCTTGCGCTGACCGGTTGGATGTCCACGCAATAACAATCCACTAAGAAACGAAGAATAACAAGGTGATTACCGTCTCCACGGATTCAACCCCTCCTTCAATTTCTTCGGACCTTGCGCTCCAACGTTTGCACGTCCACTGCACACGTTCGAATCCACGAACGCCACTCGAATCCACGAGCACACGTTTCGAATCCACGAAACGCCTTCAACACACCGAATCCACGGTGCCACGTCGAATCCACGACGCAAACTCAGCCGATAGAAAGATATAGGCTTCGATGGTGATCCTTTGCTTAGATTATCATTGAAGAACCGTAGAAAGAAATTCTAAGCAAAGACTAGATCAATTCGACAAAAGATAGATCTTGGAAGAACCGTCGAATTGACCTAAAAGAGGCTATAAAGAAGAACGATAAAAACCTAGCCTCTAGGGTTGCTCTCAAGTGTTTTATAAATTGATCGGTATTGAACCCACGTTCTTGAGAAACCCTAAGTGTCTATTTATAGCCCTTGGAAACGAATTAGAGTCGGTTTAGGAAACTTTTCCGAGGCAACATTGTGTACCGGTACCAAATATTGTATTCCGGTACTCAATGGCGCAAAACACAGATTTTTCTATTGTGTTCCGGTACGCGAGTCTGTGTTCCGGTACGCAATACAAATTTCAGAAAACTCTGTGTCGGGTTTGAGGAACTTCAAGTGTGGTTCCGGTACGCAATGTAAAAACTGATTTTTCCAAGATAAACTTTATCCAAAACAAACCAAGTACCGGAAACCAAACTTGAATTAAGTTGTAAGTTAAAACCAAGTTCCTAAAACCAAGTCTAAACCGGTTTTCATTAATTTCCTGTTTCCAATGATTATAAATGAACTTTAATCACCATGAGCTATAATTAATCATACCTGAGAGTTAACTTGGGCTCAAGTTGAATCTTCAATGAGTCTTCGAAGGCTGATTTGACAATTTGATCCCTTTAAGACTCCGACTCAACTTACTGATTTGACTCACGAAATATGCCAACACCAAAAAGCCGTAACAATCTCCCCCTTTGGCAATTTCGTGACAAAACCCAAAAATACATAAAACCGCTCAAGTCACTCATCTTAAACCAAAAAAATCGAAATTCAATGTCATCACCAAAACATTGATTTTCTTTGCGTGAAAGATCCAATAAATACAAAATTACATTTGAACCAAACAGTCCTAGAACATACTCTATGACTTAGGACTTGGAGTCTTAAAGTGATGTAATTCCTGCAAAACAAAAACTCCAAACAAAATCAAATGTTAGTCGTTAGAAATTAAAATCCTACACTCGATCCGTCTTCCTTTTGGTTCATTTGTTTTGTGGGTCTTTCATTTTTTTTTTTTTGTCTCCCCCTATCTTGAGCATCTCCAACATGTTCTATCTTGAGCATCTCCAACATGTTCTCCATGTTCTCCCCCTTTGTGATCGTGTTCTCCCCCTACGATCATTTTCCGTTCTCCCCCTTTTTGTCACAAATTGTCAAACAGTTAATAGAAACAAAAAGTAAAAATACTAGGAGGATAAGTTCTTAGTTACATGCCCATTAGAGTTCTTGTTCAACACAAAGTGAAAAGAAACTAAAAACCAAGAACAAGAAGGTAAAGAGATCACTCATCCTGATCCGAATCTTCATCGTCCTCATGTGATGTAGGTCCGTGAGATGTACTCGGTGCAGTTGCTCCAGTGACCACATCGTCGTGTTTGCACCCAAGGATATCGAAGATTTTCTTTAAGCTATTCTCAAGTTTCTTGAAGCCTTGCTCCATCCTTTGCTCCATCCTTTTCTTTAGTGAACGAACATCCCGATGCAAGGTTTGAAGAGTTACGACCTCATCTGGTTCAGGTGATTCTTGACGAGGTGGTGCACTCACTGTCGCTTCACTTGCATAGGCTTTTGTATGCCCAAAAGTCTTCAAAGTGCTAATTGACTTGGCTAAAGTGATTCCATCAATTGCCCCCAAGCCATAATCATATTTGGCACAAGAAATGTCCACTCCATGATCTTCCAGAATACGAGTAATCAAGATCGGATACGGTAGAAGGTCACGTTGTCTAGATCCTTCAATGACATGTACCATCTGCTGCCAAATGAGAAATGGAATGTTGGTGTTAATTCCATTTGCACTTTCCGGGTGACCAAGGAAAAAGAGAAGTAACAATCGATCCCATCGAATCCTTTTGGTCCCCAGTGTGGGCAATAGGTTGTAGCAAACGATTAAGGACAAAATATGATTCTCTGGTTTTAGGTCCTTTGATTCAACATATGATCTGTTCGTGTGCGTCCCTGTCTTGCAAATAGAGTCCACAACCATATCCCAATGGGTATCATGTTGGAAGTCACCATCAGTATAATAAAGACCAGTAGTGTCAACAGCTAATCCAAGGTTTGCACCAATTACTGCTGGAGTAATGTCAAACTTGACGCCTCTAACTGTTGTTTCAAAAACGAAAGCCCCGGTGTCATGGTCTTTTTGAAGTATGTTACCTTGCATGTAGAATTCCCTGATGATCTCCACACAAAAACCCATCTTAGGTTGAACTCTGCCAAGTGTCCGAATCTGGCTTCGTTCCAAAAGCCTTGCAAAGTCTGGCACCTCACGACATAGCTCGTTAAAGTTCACATGTCGCTCTCCAATGCATGTGCGGTTTGCAAATCTGGCACGGCGTTTTGCACTCACATGCGGTTCGCTTTCATCAACATTAGATCTCCGTTGAGAGCGGTCGCGTATTACCGGTCCACCGGTACTTCTACGCGGAGGAGAATCCACACCTTTCTTTTTCCTTGGAGCCATAGGTGCTTTCCCTTTTCCTTGAACTGTTTCTTCTTCATATTCGGAGGAATTTTCAGAATCTGAGCTTGTCGAACCTTCCTCTCGTGATCGTTTAGGAGTCTTCTTCTTTCCAGAACCACGACCACGTCCACTTCCAGTGGCCATTAAGATCACTAGTGCAAGAAGCCATGAAAATGCCATTTCCTACAAACAACACAATGCACCATGATTTGATCTTATAGGAATGCTTAAACATGTCTAAGAAACATTCTAAACATGTTACAATTGATGATTCATCATTTAAAATCCATTTACATCAAAATCCCTAAAATTTCAATTTTCTATGTTAAGAACACATGCAAATGATAGATTCAAGCATATAAGCGTGAAAACATGAATCTAATCGCATAGAGAACAACCATTTATGTTCTAAACATGAATTAAGAGTGATTTAAGCAAGAGATTTCATTTGGAGTAAGGATCAACTCAAAATAAACATCAAAACCTAAAAACTAGGGTTTTGAAGCAAAAGAAAGCAAGATTAATGAAGAAACTTACAAATCAAAGCAACAAATTTCTTGATCTTGAGGAAAAACCCCTTAGAGATGTTTTAGAGAGAGATAGGGAGGGTTTTGAAGTGGGAGAAATGAATTAAAGACAATGTGGTTTCGGAATAAAAAGAATTCCAGTCCGCGTACCGGTACAAGAAGTCTCGTACCGGTACACAGTGCAAAAACCGAAAATCCTTCGTTCGGGTTCCGGATTGAAAGGCAGGGGGATCCGGATCCGCAATGTAGTTCCGGTACTAAAATGTAGTACCGGTACGCAAGTGAAAAACAGGGATTTTCATGATTCGGGATCCGGATTGGGTTTTCTAATCCGGATTCTTGGTTCAGGTACTAAAAAGCAGCGGTACCGGAACAACAGAGCCAAAAAGCAAAAAATTCTTGAAACAAATCCAAATTTTGAAATCTTTTCAAATACCGATTTGTATACCATCAAGAAATCCATTTAAGTGCTTTGAAAAACAATGAATTCACATAGATGTCATTCAATCCAATTAATTATAAAAATAAAAAGATTTAAACCAAAATCATGAAAAATATAAGGGCGTAAAACATTAAGACCGTTTTTCAGTTATATTCATCAAACACAAGTCATCAAAAAAATCTTGAGATCCAAACTCTATCAAGATGTAACGGATTTACAAAGATGACTTACGGAGATTTTTCCAACTGACATCAATCTTTGAATTCTACCCTTTCAAATTTGAGATAGCACTAAAGTACCTAAGGAGTGCTCTTTGAGCATCTTTTAATATCCCACCTTTATACCAATCAGGAGATGTTCAAAATAAGAACTTTGAATTTAAAATCTCCGAATTGC